>JAGXJF010005399.1:595000-599034 GCA_019208055.1 Stipa capillata
GCTATACCTGACTTTGATGGTTCTGTACGAACAAAGTACATGGAGAACAAAAGAAACCTGTCATTACCTCAACATGCTTCAGATAATCTGGAATATCAGAGCTGTTGCAAATATTTGACACTTCCGTAGCATACAACTGAGAGGTGCATTCAAGAAAAGGCTTTTCGAAAGTCTCAGAATACATTCCAAGATCAGTAAACATCTTCAGAAGATGACTAAGTAAGTCTATCTATTGCTTCACCAAGCCTGGTCAGGAAACAAGGATCATTGGGGTCATTGAATAAACAGTTTTCTGGTTAATAGAACTATGAATATCTAAATGACAGTCAACCTTCAACTTCACAATCCCAATTACATAAAATGGAACTACATATAAAACTATGAGCAATAATATTGGATAAAACAATTACACTCCTATACAGGCTGGTGTTCGTTCATTTAGATATTATCAATATAACAGATGCAATGACGACAACTTTCTCAAGTGAATGGACCTTTATTATTATTTACTCTCTGCCTTCGACTACATAATATTCAATACATTGCACTTCTAAAGACTGAATGAGTAAATACATTTTTTTCATTGCCCGTTCACTCAGCAGATACTGTACTGACCATAATAAAGCAGGATCCCCGAAAAATCAAGTCAACCAAACATGAAAATGGGCTACAGATTTCACATTAGTTTTGAGGAGAAGACATAATACATTCAGTAACCAACAGATATTAAGATGAACTTGGATCACAACAATAACTCTAGGCCACACATGTAATCTGAAAGGTGCTCAAATTAAGCAGCATATGCATCATCAAGTATTCATTGTTTTTTACTTGCAATAGTAGTAGTCAGAAATCATGATAGAAAATCATTCAGCTGATACAGATTGGCCAGAATTATATTTCAAAGGGGTGCTAGTAGGATAAATGATCAAACATAGGAGCGTACTAGTTTTAAATAATCAGATCCAATCATAAATAAATCCTACATGATACCTATGCTGGCAACATTGCAACTTGCTTAAAAGCAACAAGTATGCAGGTTATATAGAGAACCGCGCGCAGGTCTACGGTCAGTATAATAAATTATAACCCTCCCGGCAAAAAAAAGTATGGTGAAATGTGCTGCAAAAATGTGCATGCAGCACAAGAGTAGCATACCTCTCGCTCTCAATCAATCTTAAAAGACCAGTAACGGTTTTGTGTTCATCTCTGGAGACAGTGATATATGCTTGCGGAACAGCTGCAGTCCCATATCCCACACTGAACAAAGATTTGCAACATTCTTGACATATTTTACATCAAGAAGTAAAGCAATACCACGATAATCAACATCTGATCACAAAATCTTGCCAGTTCTTTGCACAAGACAAAAAATACAACATCTGGACTTTGACCCACTAATGCAGATATTTTTGCCGATATATGTATTTCACATTCTTTCTTGACACGTTTCATATAGATTGGCCCTAACTTGTGTAGACAAAGATCACCAGCAGCCTATAGTGAAGAAAAATTACAGTGCTTAATAATTAACGTTGGAGCATCAATCCTTATGGTGTAGACACAGAAATACCTGATAAAGTTTCTCAACGTCGCAGGAAAGCTTCTGCTTGAGAAATATAGCTGTAATGGCATCCTTCAAAATTGCCCAAGTATCCTCCTCGAAGTTCTTTGGCAATTTTGGCTGACCTAATACATGAAAAGCAGATGGGATATAATAAACTAAACAGGAACAACGGAAGACTAATCAGAATGGGACTATAAATCGATGACTGTTATACAAACTAGGGTTTGCAGAAAGCAGATCACAAAGCGAGCGCAGGGACCTGTTATCTGAGAAGAACATCTAATAATCTTCTGAATTCGCTTATACAAGTTAGTTTATGATCTTGGTAGTGAGTACTGAATGTTGCAGATATTATAAAAATATGAAAATTAACAAATAGTGAACGCTGTAGGACTACTATAAAATCCATGGGGCAGAGCTGAAGTTTAGCTCTCCAATATTTAAAAAGGACAAGATCCCGCTTGAAAATACTGGAGATGCCAGCAGAGATTCTAATAAATGCTGACGGTCATGCCAGTAAAGTTAAAAAGATTGTCTAGACCAACATTTTTTTAGAGTGGCAAGCATAGCTTCTAACACTAGCTCACAAAATTTTTAGTTCTCCTAGCAACCACCATTTCTCCAAAAGCAGTGCACAGATCTAGCTATTTCATGATACAAACAACAAGATACTAGGCACGCCAATTAGGAGAACCAGAACTGGCTACTGCGTGGTCTGTTCGCCCAAACAAGCTGACAGTCCGTGCGGCAATCCCTAGCTACCACCGGCATTTAAACTCAAGTAGGTCGCAAAGTAAACGTTTGTACCCAGCCAGCAGGTGAACTAGCAACACTAACAGAAACAATAGAATAGCCCTCAATTGCTACTACAAGCTCCTCGGTGATGACTGAAATTCAAGAGAACATGGAGAGAGAAGGGGTGGGACCTATTTTGATGCGAGGGGCTTGCGGGCGGCACCGGCGGAGGAGGGCTGTGGAGCGTGGCCTTCTTGCGGAAGAGTTGGCGGAGACTCCCCCGGGGCCGATGCGCTGGGAGCGCGGAGCTCTTCCTGGTCGCGAGCAGCATATCCGCTGTCCTCCTCGCCGTTGGTGCGGCCACCGCCACGGGACGACGGAGGCGGCGGCCGCCGTGGGGTCGAGGTGGCGTCCGTTCTTCTCGGTGGTCCCGGCAGCAGAGGAGGAGGCGGGGAGCTTGGCTTCTTCATGTGCGCGGCGCGGGGGAGGTGGGTGGAGGAGATGAGGTGGTGGAGGAGGAGAAGGGCCGCTTGGGGCGGTGGCGTGGGCTGAGACATGAATCAGATGCCGAAGGGCATCGCGCGGCGCCGGCGGTGGCGGGGAGCAGGGAGGGATGGGGCCCGCGCGGCGGCCGGCGCGAGGGTTTTTGGGCCGGGACGCCGGGGAGGAGGTGGAAAGAGCTGGGACTAGCGAACGGGCGAGAGAGATCGGGTTGGGGGAGGAGGGTTTCGCCCACCTTTTCTTTTTCTTTTCTTTACTTTTTGTTTTGAGTGGGATTTGGGACTCCGGGGCTGGGAGTGTGTGTGCACAGTGTGGCCTGGAGTACGACTCCCAGTAACCTACTTGCTGCAAGGCTCAATCTCACGTAGTACATGCCAACGGACAACTATATCGAAAATGAGCTGGTGAGTGCCAATCAAGCATCGGATAGTTATTTGACGATATAAATAAAATTTTACTATGCTTACACACAGTTTAAACCAAGTGCTATATTATGTTACGTCATGATGACAAATAGAGGCCTGATATGTTTAAGGGCATCTCCAATAGGGTGATTGTCAGTCTTTTCTTAGAGGTGTCACATAGGATTTTTGTTGAGTTAGAGAAGAGAGAGAAAATTAAAGAGAAGTTGCATTCTCTTGGTGAAGGATGATCTCTTCACACCTAAGAGATCACTATTTTCTCCATTGTACAATATGTTTCCCTTAATCCATATTTTCTAGTTTAATTTTGATCCTATATTCATGCATGCATTAATGCTAGAGATAACATCAAGAGATAATCCATGTATACATGTTTTTATTGTTATCTCTAGATAACGTGAAAGGTATAAGAAGGCTGTACTTCTCTACTATTGAGATGCCCTAATGTAGTCTGACCTTTTGAGTAGTTATATTGTATATGTACCATATATTTCTGAGCCTAGTAACTAATTGGTATATAGTCACAATTGCACTTACATGATAGAAACAAGGATCAGGTTTAAATGAAATAGACCGCTTGTAAGTATTATTAATTCAGTACCTGATATCCATTTTTGTTGTGAGATTGGCAAATTCTGGCTTTGTGCTCATTGTGTTAGAGCACCTAGCTTAAACCCCTCAAACTCCCTTGGACTTCGCATCATCTCATGTTATAGACTTCGTCTTAAAGTGAAAAGCGACAGTTACCTGTCTAAGTTGAGCTATCTCTAAATAAGTATATTTACAAAGATCTGCAACCACGCTTGATC
>JAGXJF010005400.1:0-54966 GCA_019208055.1 Stipa capillata
GACCCAATCCTGGAATATCGATACACACTTGGGCGTAAGGATGCTGGGCATTAAGGTACTCGACCCCGACGAGAAGACGAACGCTTTGCCATGTGGCTCACGTCCAAAGCTGACTAAGGTTCCGTCTAGTGTTGAGATGGATTAAGATAATCAAATTATGTTGAACTGTTCTCAGAAAATCAAGTATTTGGCCATTTATTTATATTTTTAATCAATTTGCAAGCGACCAACACAACAACTGAATAAAGCCACCGTCAATTCGAAGACGAAATGTATACAACATCAGCTTGCTTTGAACATCTCGTCATGCGAATCATGGGAATATATTCAAACATTTTAGTGTTCGGATACTTTTTTTCGAATGTTTAGTGTTCAAATACTTAGTTATAACTTTTTTTCAAATGTTTAGTGTTCAAATACTTAATTATAAAGATATTTGATAAGAGCTGCGCCCGCATATAGCAAAACCGGGCGTGGCTTGGTTGTGTGTGTGGTGTGGCGCTAATTTCTTTTCGTCAAAAGAGTGGCTTGGTTGCGTGGCCCCGTTCTTTTTTTCTTCCTGCAAGGCTTGTCTTGGTTGAGCTGCCGAGTCGATCTCTTCTCCAAAACGCAAGCACTACGAGATTCGAGAGCGAATCACCTGCATGTGGCTGTGACCGGCCCTGTCGATCGACGTCGGCCGGAGGCGATGGTGATGGTTCGATCGGAAAGGAGAAACGTACGTACACAACACTTTTGATCAAGTGCATCGCTTCAATTAAAGGGCGTGCGTTTGACAAATCCGCTTACGCCACAGCCAGCCACGTGTTGGACCTTCTATTGGGTGCAGCCAGGCCAGCGTTATACTCGCAACTTGCAACTACAACATGACAAGTTACGTTCTCCGGTCATATAGTCTGCAAACTCACACGGAAGCTTTCGTCAAGAAACGAGCAGAACCCACCGCGTCCACAGGACCGAACGTGCACGCTGCGCACGTCCACGCGGGCACGTACCGGAGCGATGGATCGCCGCGGCAGCAGCAGCGGCACGGTGCGGAAGCGGGCGCTGGCGATAGACGCGACGCGCGCGGAGACGGAGAGCAAGGTCACGAGCCCGGAGGAGGAGGAGGAGGAGGAGGAGGAGGAGGAGCCGGTGAGCCCGACGGGGCGGCTGTTCCGGGAGCCGCACTTCAGCTGCTACATCGTGTCCGTGTTCGGCCTCGGCACGCCGGTCGACCTGCCCGCCATGCGGGCCGGTCTCCTGGCCACCCTCGCGCGCCACCCACGCTTCTGCAGCCTCCAGGTACGTACGTGCGCTCGATCGTGGTGCTCCGATCAGATGATCGTGTTGCACCGCCGTACGTAGCTTGGGAATTTGTTAGCGACGACTAACTGATCGATCGTGGGCTTGTCCGACTGATGGCTAGGCCATGCATGCATGTCATCTAATTTTGCCGCCTTACTGTTTTCCATCCAGGCTCCCGGGCCCCTGCTAAGCTTTGAGTAGAACCGTAGCAGTTTGCATTCGAAAAGTACTGTTTGGTAGAGTAACTAGTTTCCATTTCTACTCAACATTTTTTCCTTCCCTACAGCTGTCTTGTCCAAGTCATCTGTTCTGAGGTCACAACACCCCTTTTTGCCTAGAATATTCTGAGGTCACAGCACTTTTTTTCTTTTGAATATTCTGAGGTCACAACTCTCTAATCAAGATAAGTCAAACACATTATCTGTGAACTTTTCTCTTTGTAACCCTTGTACTACACTAGCTAGCTAGCTAGCTAGCACCGCACAGATCTGTATTGACCTTCTTGTAGTACTTAGCTCGTTGAAAGGTCACTTTTCCGTCAATAGATAAAAAGATAGTTGCACTCGCCCACACCTAACTAACAGAATACGTACTCGTAATTAACTCGCTGTCACCGTCGCTCTGTGTTAAAACTTCTCTGCGTTGGCTAGTTCAGTTCAAACTTGTTGCGCTAGCTAGCTGTGTGGTAGATATTAGCTAACAGCAAGTTAGGCTGCTGGGGAATAAGTTGTGATGGCATAGTGAAGTAATCGGGCTTGCACTCCATCGATCTACGGCACTGTGTGTTCCGTGTTACCCTGTGGAACTGGGACTTGACTATCTCTGAGCTATGACGGTATAAAGTCGTGCCCAGCTCAATCACATCTGGTTTTACGTGTACGATCTGCAAACCCAAACCTCGTCTCTGAAGAAACGACTAGTAAGCCTGAAGGAGAACACCAAATTTCACCAGCGTTGTCATCAATAGCGTGTGCCAAACGTCAACAGGGAGTGTTCTCCTCAAACCGAAAACCATCTGTCTAGCGCGTAGGCCACGCTCAAGCCAACTGAGATTTTCTTAAATCTCATCACTTGAAGCTTGATCACGCAGCCAAAAAAGAAAAAAGAAACAACTAATTCTAGCCTATCAAATAAATTGTAAACCGAGACATACAGGGACAAATAAATTTAGACCTAACAAAAAATAACTAACCTGCACAAAGATATCGGAGCAGGATCCAACGACTAATCTCGGTATACTCAAGTTACATACACTTTCCTGAAAAAAAAAGGTTACAAATATACATGCAAGTCTAAAAATTACTCACAGTTCTGAACAAGACTGATAATTAGAAAACTGTTGATTTTTTAATAAATTGCACAAAAGCATAACTTCAACGTACACTATAATACATTACCACATCTTTTGGAGAAAAAAATTCACATAACCACAACTTCTGAGCCAATCTATAACGATGCACCTAAATCTAGTTATTTTTCTCTCTTAACAGTAAATCTGATATGTATAACCTATATGTATCTGGACTATTGCATGGACGTTATGTTGAGATGGACATAGGGCCTACCTCTCAGCATCCTCATTTTTTCTTCCCCTCCTCTTATCCTTTCTCCTATCTATCTCTCCCCCCATGGTTGTCTGCCCTAGCTCCGGCAACCACCAAAAAAATTTAGACTCCACCGAGCAGTTTCGTGACGACGTTGAGTCCATGATTTCTCTCGCCATGTCCAAGCTAGATCAAATTCTAGAGGAACTGGCTGCCGTCTTGACGAGCTTGTCGCCCCAGTGGCGACTCCCCCTCCAGAGGCATGTCGACGTAGATTGCGCCGAACAGCTCGTCTGCTCCTCCGGCTCTCTTCTTCTCATCTCTTTCAGCATCCCACCCCCAACTGTAGCCCCTCAGCCCCCTCGCCGGCCTGCAACAAATCGGTGGTGAGAACGGTAGCCGGCTGCAGTAGCCTAACGCATATGTCATCGGTAAATCCCCAAACGCATCAAGCACGATTCTACTAGTACTATCACCGACAAGCATTAAGAAGCACAACGAAAAACTCTTCAAGAAATCTAACTAGATTCTAGTGGACAGCCAACCCTGCTGGCTCGCTCCTCCTCATGGTGGCGTGCATGCACAACCCAGTTCAGCCTCATTCTCCTACATCGGCCACTCCAACCTCTCGTACCGAGGCACCCACGTCGGTGAGTTGTCATTAAACCGGATTGCTTCCCAGCAACGGCGACGGAGTGCACATGGAACTCAAGTCGCAGCTTCAGATCTGCACGCGAGGAGCGCTGGCAGGCTGAAACTGGGTGGTATCGACGCCTGGAGCTGAGCGATTGCGGCGGTGCTGGGAGAGAGAGATGGGAGGAAGGAGAAGAATGAGAAGAAGATGAGACAGATAGGTGGGCCCTATGTTTAGTTCAATACAATGTCCACGTAAGTGTACACATATGCGCTAACAAGTGGTTCCTAACGTTCAGTTTGCCTATTAAGAGCTATAAGTGATTATTGAAGGTTTAGTGTTATAGATAGATTTAGAAGTTGCGATTATGTGAATTTTTTTAAAAGATGTGCTAAATTGTTATAGCGTTGATTGAAATTGTGGTTTTATATAATTTATTTTTGATTTTATCCATCTCAGGAAAATGCATTTTTACATGCGCGTGCGTGCAGGTGTTGGACGAGTCGGAGAAGGGCGCGAGGCCGAAGTGGGTCCGGACCACGGTGAACCTCGACGACCACGTCATCGTCCCGGACCTGGACCCCACCGCCACGTCGGCCGACCCGGACAGGGCCCTGGAGGACTACGTGTCGTCCCTTTCCGCTCGCCACATGGACCACTCCCGCCCGCTTTGGGAGCTCCACGTCCTCGACTTCCCCACCGCCGACGCCTCCGCCGCCGTCGCACTCCGCGTCCACCACTCCCTCGGCGACGGCGTCTCGCTGCTGTCCCTCCTCATCGCCTGCACCCGCCGCGCCGACGACCCGGCCGCGCTGCCGTCGGCCCTCCTGTCCACGCCCGCCTCCGCCCGCCGCCGCCGCGCGCTGCCCCCCGCGCCCCCGGCTCTCGTTGGGCGTCCTGGCGGTCATCGCCGCGTGGGTCGTGTCGCTCCTCGCGCTCGCGTGGTGCACAGCGGTGGACGTGGTGTGCTTCGCCGCGACGGCGGCGTCGGTCCTGGGCGACCCGCCGACGTTGTTCAAGGGCGCGGAGGGCGTCGAGTTCCGGCCCAAGCGCTTCGTGAACCGCACGCTCAGCCTCCACGACGTCAAGTACGTCAAGAACGCCATGAACTGCGTACGTACGCGCGCGATTCCTCATTTCTTGGCTATATATATTCCTCTATTCTTTGTTCTCTGGAAGATCAAACAGATATATAACCAGTGATAATTGCAATTCTTCTCCCCGCATGTACTTTTGCAGACTGTAAATGATGTGCTGCTTGGTGTAACATCTGCCGCATTGTCTCGGTATTATTTTCGGAAAACAGGTGAGCTGTGATTGTGAGCACAGGGGCGGAGCTAGAGCGGAAATGACCGTGTGCACCACTTCAACATAAGTGCAGCAACATGCATAACTTTCAAGCAATATTGTGCTAAATAGTAGTGCCTTCGGTAACTCTTAACATAGATAATTCAGCATATACAAGAAGAATGGATTTGTACCTACGATTTGACAAAGGCTAATTATTTAAAATAATTAGAATATTTAAACACTAAATTTTTGAGTTGGTTGTAGACTAGTAGTTAAGTACTTCATGAGATTGTTGTAACCTTCATTAATTTTCAGGTGAAAGTGACAGAAAGAACATGAAGGTGCGATCCACTCTGCTCGTCAACCTAAGACAGACGCCTGGCCTGCATGTAAGCCCCGAGCATATATCCTCTTTGATCATGATATAGGCTAGTTCAGAGAAGAAGAAAGACGACCTTAAGAAGAGCATAAATAATTCAGTATGCCCGTGAAATTGTGGTATATGAGCAGACATTGGCTAGCATGATGGAATCCGGCAAGGACAACGGCGCGAAGTGGGGGAATCAGCTCGGCTACATGATACTCCCCTTCCACATAGGCAATCACGACGACGTTCTCGAGTACGTCAGGAAGGCAACCAAGGTTGCGCGCAGGAAGAAGAGCTCCATGGAATCGGTCTTCACGTATTGGAGCGCCGACATGATAATGAAAATCTTCGGCATCAAGGTGCTCGATCGTTTTTTGTTAAATCTCTTTCATCTCGTCATACAAATGGTTACCTTAATCATGTGATAGAAAGTGTTGATTGATCATATATATTCTTGACAAGATGTTCAAGATATATAGGGTCTCTTGGCTTATAATTACTGACGGCGTTTGCCAATCGTTCGAGCTTGTAAATATACAGGCAGCAGCTTCTCTCTGTTACGGCATGATGAGGAACACCACCCTGTCGTTCTCCAACATGGCTGGGCCAAGCGAGCAGGTAGTGTTCTACGGCCACCCGATCGTCTACATCGCCCCCAGCGTGTATGGGCATCCACATGTAAGTTATCGTCAAGAATCTCCAAAGTTCATAATTTTTTGTTTGGCTCAATGAGTGCATGTCTTCAACTGTTCTTTAGGATGCCACTGGTGTTTTTTGTCCAGGACTGTGCTGTCCTTGATATATATGCAACTTATTAATCATTTGGTTTCGATGTCTACTACAGGCCCTGACTATGCATTATCAGAGTTACATGAATATTATCAAGCTAGTCCTAGCTGTAGACGAAGCACAGTTTCCAGATGCGCATGAGCTCCTGGATGACTTCGCGGAGTCTCTCAGGCTTATTCGGGAGGCAACTTCAGGAAAACCACAGGACACGCGGAACGGCGTTTCCCAGTAGAACATAGACAAGGAGAGGCATACGTACATAAAATTTCCAAAGTATCTTGCCGTATTACAGCAATGGTAGTGGACCTGATGATCTTATAGATGATACACAGTTCGCATAAGGAACAGAGTTTAAGCACATTCTCTATATGTGTACAAATTACAGTGCATGAAGATCGTGAGAACCTGGGAAAGTTGAATCTGAAGTTGATGAAAAATATAGGCAATATTTTATTTACAGTAATCAACAGGAAGCCTAGTTCGTAATAAAGTTACGACGCTGAGAACAACTAGCAACAGTCGATATATATTGTAATATGCATGCAGTAAACGCAAGGACTAATGAACCCCAGTACAATTAGCACAAGAACATGGTACACTATTATAAAAGGGTCATGCAAGATCTCTATTCATATACGACTAAAAAACATCTATAATAGACTTAATCACATACGATTTTTATAAAAATACACATTAAAAACTGTGATAAATAGGTCATTGTAGACGGTTTAAAAAAAAGATCGTCTACATTGTCATCACAGATGGGTTTTTTAGAACTGTTTGTGGTCTGAACCAGTCATTTACCTCTAAACTGCCCCCAATTGGCCGTCCCACTTGGCCAAATTGGCACCGCTAGCTCCCCCTCAAAACCCTAGTCTATGCACCAATAGTCAACGCTGTGTCACCTCCCCTCTTCCTTGGCCCGTTCCCTCCTTCTCCTTCTCCTCTTGCTCTCAGATCCAAGCACAACTGCATGGCGGGCAACAAAATTGAGGGCGCCCTGCCATGGGGAGTGACGGGACCGATGGACCGATTGCCTCCGTCGTCGCCACCTCCCACCAAGTCGTGGTTGCCGTCGTCTCGAAAAAGGGGTGCCGCCGCATCTGCCTCCTCCCAGTGTCATGGTCATGGTCCTGGATCTAGGGGGGGCGACGGCCGACGGTGCAGGACGATGGCCTCGAAGGGGGCTGATGTGGGTGATAGAGGAACCCGAATCTACATGTGAGTGTACTGTCTCTCCCATCTCTCTCATGTACTCTCTCTCCCTAACCCATCCCAACCGGCTAGTGCAGGCGGTGATGATTGGTACTAGATCCGGGGAAGAGACCCTGCCACTACCAGATCTGGTTGCCCTGACGCCCACGGCCGCCAGATCTAGAGGCCTCGGCGCTGATGGCTACAATATCGACCTCAATGACGGGAGCGCACAACCCAGGGAGCTGCAGGTTCCGTAGGTCTTCACCGAGAGCACCACGTTTAGTGCCACACGATTGGTCTCCATCCTTGGCAGTGCCATAGCCCAACCTTTTTGTTGTTGATCTTGTTCGTGTACGTGGTGACGATTTCTTCATTTGGGTGTGCTGTTGGTGCTTCAGGGCAATGTGATCCACGAGGAGGATCTCACTATGTGGTGGTAGTGAACATGGGCTTCACCCTTGTCTCCGTGACGTCCAATGTCGCTCGTGGTTTGTTACTGGTCAAGGTGCCTCTCTCATGCCATTGATTGGCAATCCTATTAAATGAGGCACTATCAGTTAAGTGAAAAAGATGTAAGTAAGTGACAAAAAGATGTAAGCCACTTGTACAACTTGGAACTTGGGCATACACCATGAGCTATTGCCACTGAATAGAATTGTGCTATAAATTTGTGTGTGTTTCTAGAAATGATGAAGTTGTTATTAGAATCGAATTAGAGTATTTTCAAGTAATGTCGTTTTCTATACAAGGTTTTTGTTGGGGAAGGGGTCCCCGCGCTAGCCCGTTTTCGAAGTTTTCTCGTCAAGGTCTATATCGACGTCGTCAGTCATCAGGGACCACCTCGACGTCCATCACCGTTGAGGACCACGCCGACGTCGTCAGGGACCACCCCGACGTCCGTCATCGTCAAAGGCCATTTCGACGTGCTTAGGGGTTCCTCCAAAGGTGCTAAAAAATATTCCCCAAAGATGCATGGGAATATTCTTCCAAAATCCTCTAGGGATAGGAAAATGACCATAATGCCCTTGTACTTCCCCTCTCGTGTGAGGGCCAAATTGTAATCTCATATTTTCCATTCTCAAACCCTATAAATACTCCCCACGGGGGTAGAGAGGGGGGAGCTTCTTCACTTGTAAACTCTCAATTCCATGCTCTGAACACGAATACGAAGTCAAGCCGACGACTACTTCACGTTTTGGCTTTCGCTCGTTCTCCCCAGGCGCGCCCGGAGGTCGTCGTAACCGACTGGGGGTGCCATAAGTTTATTGTCTAGACTTACATCTACGACAGTTTTGAAGGAAATGGACATCACAATGTTATTTGAGTGAATTAGACTACTAAAAGTATAGGATAAATTTATATTAATTTCAGCATGATACTACTTGTTAACATAGATTGATTCGGAGTTGTTTGCATGTCAGTATTTTGTTTAGTTTCACTGGTTCATTCTAATGTTGTTGCGTATGTTGTTCTTATGTGAACATGCCAGAAGAGCTGAATCCACATTGCCTAAGGTATGTTTGAACATCGTGGCTCTAGTGTGGAATGTGTCGTTTTTACTTTCTAGTCTTTTTTGCAATAACGTGTGCATTAGTTGTGGCAATTAAGTGGATGGTGTATTGTATTTTCTCTACTGTAACTTTGCTCTCAGTTCTACTATGCAGCTTGTAAGTGTATTTGTATCCTTTTTGTTACTTGTCTTGACAAACATTTCTGTTTTAATGTCTAGTATCTCATTAGACTTAGTTATTCAAAAGAAAAAAAATCCTTTTGTCTCGTAAAAGGGACATCATAAACAGTTCAAAACCGCCTATAATATTAAGAGCATATCATAGGCGGTTCTATTTCAGAACTGTTTGTGATGTCTTAATCATAGATAGTTCAAAAAACCGTATGTGATGAGCCCTTCACATCAAAGACGTACGAATTCAAACAGTTCATGAAGTTGTTAGTGTTGACGACTCTAAACCATCTATGATAAACATATCTGTAGTAGTGGTGTAAAGTTCTCTCAAAGAACTTATTGCCAAATTGATGACAAACGGAAGTAGCATAGATTCGGCACAACACATCGATGTGTAGCTGGTCGATGAATGACGTGCAAGAAAGCTTGTGCAGTGAGCATTCGTGTAGGTGCGCTGCCTGAAACACTATTTCGCCCCGTGCAAATCCGCAACACTGTAACACAAAATTGTAGACAAAGAAGAAGACTAGAGGAGGTAGAAGTGCATGAGACTAAGCAAAGAGGAGAAAACGACGTGATTAACCAAAAAAGTTGGATTTAACACATAAGGAGCCACACTATGGTTGTCACAAAATACGTGCACACACATTTAACACAAACATTCTCATGCCATGTCAGGTGTCTTATATTTCATAAATGATATCTACCATATATGTTGATTTCTCTCATCTTGCCTCCACAATGTGAGACTAAACCAAGCATTGTTTTGGAATTTTCATAAATGAATCTCCTTTTCTAGGGATCGTGCCCGGAAACTGTAGGTCGATGCTCTAGAAATAAAATTCATCCACACATGGGCTTTTGGGCCGATTTTTAACGAAAGGTTTATACAAAATTTATGGAACATCTATTTCTCAATTGTCTAAACTTTTTTTAAATTTTACTCATCTTTCTGAACTTTTAGATCAATATCCAATCGTCTACATCCTTAGCTCACTCTCTATATAATCTATAAACTAAAATTTATAATAATATTTTACTGAAATTTTACACTTTGAAGACTGCTTATTAATAGTATGTAATTTTAGGTGACTAAAATTTATCATACAATGCTAATCTCGATAAACTTTTGAACACTACTGGCAGCACAGCTGCTGTAAAATATACAACAACTACATGTGTTCTTAAATTGTCACCTTGGATAATACAGGCAATGGTATTGATAGGAAACGAGTTGTAACATTTCGCTTTTGTATTTCCTCTCCACGAATGCCCCCGATAAGGCTTTCCATCAAACGTGGCCACTTGTGGTTATGGGTGATACTTTGTTAATCCAGTCACACTACAGCTCCCACCGACAAGAGAAGGAATCGCCCTAAACTTAAAAAACGGAGCGAAAGCTCAGTTGGTAGTGCGCACCGACACAGGCATCTTATTAGATCCAACCATAGTTTGTTGGATGGTATCGAGCTGATAGAGTCTTGTCCGCAGCTCATCCATCTGGAGGAAAAAGGCTCAAGGAAATGATTAATATCTTTCATGACAACAGGAAAGTGTGCAATGCCATCTCTGTTATGACTTCGTTTATACTAAATATTTAATGAAAATTGCTAATAATTACTCAAGTGTTTTTTTTACTTTAAAGCACTTAAATTTTTATTTATATTATTTTTATTATAAATAAGAGAATGAGGGTACGTAATCTATTGGATAAAGAGTAGATATTTAGAATTTAAAAGATCTATGACAACAAAACACTTGAGTATTCTCTGGATACAACCATATTTAATGAGTCTTAGGGGTTCAGAAGGCTGCGCTACTGAAAACTGAACATTTAATCAGGTTGGTGGCAGAGAGCTCTGTAGCTTGTTTTATTGTTTAGTGACAGAGCTTCAACACGTAACTGCGAGTAGGGGGGCAGAAACATGCTTTTGCATGTTTTATTGAGAATGCAATGTGACAAGAAGTGGCGTACTGTGATTGCTGCCTACAAAAGTACAGAAACATTAGTTTTCTGTACTAAACACGATGCACACACTTTCTGAACCAAGGCAAGCGCAGGCCTAAAAAAGGTGCATGCGCACACATGGGGATGTCATTCTTTGCCACCTGATCTCGTGCGCTGGTTGGTTCCACAGGTTCCAGATCCAGCTAGTGAGACACTGCTCGTCGCAAGACTATGCTCCCCTCCAAACCCAGCTCACAAGCAAGAATATCTTAAGGCGCATGATCACGAGCTGCAAGAATATCTTAAGCGCATAATCACGAGCTGCATCCATCCAGTTGCAGCTGCCACCCCAACAAAGAACCAGCACTTGGTTGTTGGTTGGTTCCCACGAGCAGGAGCCAAGCTAGCTAGTGATTCAGCGAGCTTGCCATTCCGTTGCTAGCTTTAGCTCGAGGTTAATACAGAGGTAGCGGTAGATCGATCTTCCACGCCGCCGGCATGGCGCGCGTGTCCGGTGTCGGCGCGCTGCTTGTCGTCGTGTTCGCTGCCGTGTCGGTCTTGGCGCCGGCGGTGTCGGCGCAGACGACCGGCGGCTGCGACGACGAGCTGCCGGCCGAGCTCGCCGGCAACTACTCCGGGATGGCCTGCCGCCCCGTCTGGAACAACTTCGTGCTCCGGGTACGTAGCTCTCCGGCGGTTCTTGCCGCTGCCGGCGAGCCTAGATCCGCGGAGATTTCGCTTTGATTTCATTCCTCTCACCGAATAATCCACTCTCTCTTCTTGTCGCGTGCGTGCAGTACGCGCAGGATGGGGACAACGTGCTGCGGGTGGTGCTGTCGGCGATGTACAGCTCGGGGTGGGTGGGGATGGGGTTCTCCAAGAATGGAATGATGGTGGGCTCGAGCGCCATGGTGGGGTGGGTCGGCAAGAAGGGGCTCTCCCACGTCAAGCAGTTCGCCCTCAACGGCAAGAGCCCCGCGCTCGTCGTCGCCGACCAGGGTTTCCTCGTCTCCAACAACCGCGACCACACCGTCGTCGTCAAGCAGGCCAAGATCTACCTCGCATTCCAGCTCAGGTTTCCCGCGCCGCTAAAGCGGCAGCAGGTGCTCTTCGCCTTCGGCTCCGCCATCCCCGTCAGCGACCGCCTCGCCATGCACCAGGACAAGACCTCCATGACCTTTGATTTCACCACAGGTCAGTATTAATAAGTGAGTTTCTGCTAGTAAACATCGATCTGATGCAAATCTCAACTTGATCAAATGAATTAGATTTTACTTGGTCCTCGGAAGTGATTGCAGCACAAGTGTGAATATGTCTGAAACTGTGGCTTCAGTGAAGTTAATTAGTTTAGTTTTTAGTTTCAGTTCCTCAAAAGATAATTGAAGAGATTTTGACGGAAAATCGTAAGAAATTGTATGTGACAATTCAGTGTGATCTAACTTGAGCTGGTCGAATCAGAGACCATATCTTTTGACAAATCAATTGAGGAGGGCAGTTTAACCATAAGTGATGTGATGACTCAAAAGTCATTCTTTTCCTGAAACTTCTGCAGTCACTTTAGATGCAAAATGAGCAAATTCCTAACAACATCCAACAATTCGTGTCTGCAGGCAGCTCTTCAGGCTCGTCCTTCCCAAATGGTCTGAAGAAGACTCATGGTGCACTCAACCTATTCGCCTGGGGCGTCCTCCTGCCTATCGGGGCCATTATCGCGCGGTACTGCAGGGGATGGGACCCTCTGTGGTTCTACCTTCATGCTGGTATCCAGTTTGTAGGCTTCATCCTCGGTCTGGCCGGTGTTGTGGCGGAGTATCATTATACAGCAGGATCCAAGCAGATGTCCCGGCACATAGGGGCCTCGGCATATTTGTGCTTGTGCTAGGTATCCTCCAGGTATGTGCCTTCTGCTTTCCTCTTGGCCTCTTGCAATAATCATGTTAGTTGTAGTGTTATACACTTATACTTACTTTACTACTTAGTGTTAATTCAACATGAGTTATACTACAACCTTTAAAAACTGCTCTAAGAACTAAGACAATGGAAAATGTGAGCTACACATTTTCCAGTATAATCTCTGTATTTTTCAACCAAAGGCTTGGTATAAGGATCTGAATGTATGTGTAACTGTACAGATTCTAGCATTCTTCCTAAGGCCCAACAAGGACTCAAAGTACCGGAAATACTGGAACTGGTACCACCACTGGGTAGGCAGGCTTGTGCTCTTCTTTGCAGCAGTCAACATTGTCCTCGGAATCAAAGTTGGCGGAGCTGGTAACTCTTGGAAGATCGGCTATGGTTTCAACCTGGCCGTCCTTCTGATCACCATTATCACCCTGGAAGTCCTGGTGTGGACAAGGTGGAAAAACAACAGCAGTTCGACGACGACATACTAAGTATGATCAATTAGGTTCTTGCCTTAGAAGCTGCTGAAGGCCCTATTCTTGTAATGTTCTTCGTTGCTATGCAGTTGCTGTAAACATGTAATCTTTCTACAGGATCTTTTAGCAAGACTAGTCTATCGATGATGAGTTTTGGATGTGAAAAACATACATCCCATCCAGAGGTGTATGACTGTACGTGCGATGTGTTCAGATGTACCTTTCCAATGGCTTTTCTGCAATGATTCTAATTGGCACTGCGATCTGTACATTTTCTTTGGTTTTCCGGAACTAAATGCAGGGGAACTGCATCCAATTTCGTACATTCAATCCGTTTCACTGGTATGTCTGACGAAGATTGGACGGTGATATTTTTCATGGTTCAGTAATAAGTTGCATATTTCTCTTGGCGAAAGCTAGATAGTCAGGTGTGATAGTGGACTTGGGATAGGATATATGATTAGACGGGTTGGTAAACTGAACGAGCGGTATGGATTTGCGGCCACCGAGAGTTCTTCCTTCCTTCCCATCCATCCGGCAGAGCGTCTTCTTGAATTAATGATGTTGCTTGCTTGCCATCCATCCGGAGTCCTTGAGCACAACACAACCGCTTGCTCCCTGAAAAGGACTTGCATTGCAGAACATGCAACGGAGTATGCAGGGTATATGTTAAGCCCTCCACGGAGCTACTACCTAGTAGTCATCTGTGTAAACGACGAAAGGGACAGTGAAGATTCATGGAAGGTTAGTCACCACGGCAAGTCTAAGTGTGTTAACATCACTGGCATCTAGTAATCAAAAGAACACTAAAGTTTATTTTATTCTAGGAAAAAGTTTATTTTATTTCCTTAGACTATTGACGAGCGGTATTTTAACCTCTAAAATTTTCTTGTCTCACTTTAACTCCTAAACATATAATTCCAGATCACTTCACCCTTTAAACCGGTTTTGAATGATGGTTCTAATGACATGTACAGTGGTATTTCCGTGTGGACAGCCACGTCCCTCGGTTTTGTCGACGGGGATGCCACGTCACTTTCACCTCACTATTGGAGTTGGATTACCTTAATTAGTCCAAGAAAGACAATAAGTGCCGCCAAGATTTGGGGGATCTGCTGGCTTCCTGGAAATAGAATAGATCCATCGATTCTTGTTTGCATTAGCTTAATTGGATAGTGTCTTCGATTTATGGAGCAAACACTTGTATGCTGGTTGAGATACTGAGGTTGCGGACGAAGCGCTGGCGTGTCCAACAGAGTCACGGGTTCATCAGCTCCCCACGAAGTCGACGAGGCCGTGGATATCGCGCCACCGCGCGGCTAGCTCGTCCCCTCCTCCCTTCCAGCCTAAAACCGGACAACCCCTCCCCTTTTCTCTACAAAAACCGGTGAGGAACCTCTCTACCCGTCTGCACCAAAAGTCTTAAATTCTTCGTATCTATTTTGCTCTTCTCCAAAATTACTCTCTCGCTTGCCTTCTCCACTGCCCTTGACCCTTCTAACCCCTTAATTTAAACTATTTGCCCTTTAAGGACAAATTCTAAAAATAAATCAGATTTAAACTGTAACTAAATCTGACTCTTGGAACCAGCGCCATGTCCGATGATTCCAAACCTATACATAGAGGCACCAAAGTCCATGACACCAAGCAGGTTACCATGCTAGTTGGCCGAATAAGCACGAAACAAGGTGGCAGTGACGTGTCAAAGGATCGGCGCCAACCTCTGTGGTGCCGACATGTGCAAGGTTGGCGACAGCCTCTCTGGCGTCGATGACTTGGCCTTGCAATGATGGAATTACCAGCTACAAGAAACTGCAAAGTTCGAAACAGATAAGTCCTATGTCAGCGTCAGGTAAGTTGGCGCCGACGTATCGACACGTCACCTTCACCTCATTCCATGCTCTTTGATGGTCCAGCGTGGCGAGGTATTCAGCACCATGGACATTGGCGTCTCCACGTACAAATTCGGCGCCATCATGAATGGTGCCGGTCCTAGGGGTCAAATTTGGTTATAGTTTGAGATTCGTTTCATTTTAGGAATTCACCGCAATGCGATGGGTCAAATTGTTGAAAGTTTATTTCATTCTTTTCAAATTTACCTAGAGAGTCTCGACATTATGTCGAGTAGCACAGACGACTATTGCGTTGCGGAGGGATCCAGCTAGGGAGCAAGTGTAGCGTGCGACCTTCCGCCTTGCCGGTAGCAACTAAGGCACTGGGAACCTTATGTAGCAGTAGCCACTCCGTTGGAGAGAAAACGGAGATAGGGGAGTTGGGAAGGAGGAAGAAGAGTGAGGTGGACAACCACATGGACAAAATAAGATACGTGGATGCCACATTGTCAAAACCACCGTCAAAAACCATTTGAGGGGTGAAGTGAGCCGGTATAAAAAATCTTAGGGGGTTAAGTCGGACGAGATAAAGTTTAGGAGGCAAAGTGGTCATTGTTAAGTGAACTTTTAAAAAAAATTAATTTTATTTTGTGGAAAAAGAACATCCAAAAATATTTCGCTCATGGATATCCCAAATTTCATACAATTGCGCTCCTAGGTACTATATTTAGTATATACTTATATACCTATAATAACAGATATAGATATACTCAATACACCTATAATACACTAGATATGGTTGTCTTTGTTATGGAACTTTGACCGTGCATCTTATTCTTTGTTTTAAACCAACTCGCTCGGTATCCCATGTAATTGTACTAGAAACGTTTTTAAGCATCTTTATTATTTAGACTTACGTACATATACTATTCTACTATTTACAAGAACATCACAGATGTGTCATTTGTACGTGATAATAGAATTAAAGTTCAAATGGCCGAGCTGATCGTTGGCTTGTACATTAGACAGCTAGTTACTTGTACGTTAGACAGCTAGTTGTTTTTATGTGATATTAGATAATATGTGGAATTAAAGTTCAGATAGCGAGTGGCTGATTGGGCAGTCGCTATATTGAGTCGGTAAGTTGTTTGTATATGATATTAGGTCACATGAAATTAAACTCGGATCATGATTAGCCTATCATTTGCACGTGATATTAGATCAGCCCACGAGGTTAAGGTTAAGGTTTAGATCACCAATTGTTAATATTAGATCACTAACAGACTTAAAACTCAGGACTTTCGTATAAGGCATAATATTATAAATATCTATCGGTCATGGGCTATTAATAATTAATATACGTTAGATCAATGACCGCATAATGTTTAGATACAGTTATGAAGATTTATCAATTACGGTGTGTTAATAATTAGGGCCTACCAGATCAATGGCTGAATGTCGTTTAGGTATAGTTATAAAAATTTATCGTTTATGATTTTTTTATGTATAATTATAAAGATCTATCAATTCTGATATATTTAGGTACAGTTATGAAGATCTATCGGTTATAATCGTACAACTATGATGATCTATCGCCCAAGATTTGTTTAGATATGGTTAAGATGATCTATCGATTACGATCTGTTTATGTACAATTATGAAGATCTATCGATTGTGATCTGTTTGGGTATAGTTATGATAATCTATCTTTTGTGATTTATTTAGGTACAATTATGATGATCTATCAGTTGTGATCTGTTTAGGCACAGCTATAATAATCTATCGGCGTGATATGTTTATGTACAATTATGAAATTCTATCGGTTATGACATGTTTACGTACAGTTATGATGATCTATCGACTATGTTTTGTTTAATTATAATTATAAAGATTATCGATTATGATCTACTTTGAAATAGTTAATTGCATAAAACCACCACAATTGGGGCTAGAGTTTCAGAAAGCCACCGGTTTTCATTTTTTTTATAAAAAACTATCGGTCTCTGGACAGGCCGTTGTAGATTGCACTGATCGCTCGCTAACCACTCGTTGACGCCCGTTCTGACCAGTGGGGCTCGCCCGTCAGGCTGACGTGGCACGGGGTAACGGCTCGGAGGCAGCGGACGTTAGGCGGCTCGGTCGGGACCGTTAAGTGGCGATTCGGTCGGCCCCTTTCTCTCCCGCGCTTCTCTCTTCACTCTCCCGCTCTCACTCTCCTCCTCCCGTGGCGATGGCGACGGCGAATCCCAGCGATGGCGGCTACTGTCCCGACGGTGGTGGAGCCGGTAGTGCGGGCGGCAGCGTCGAGGACTCCCAGGTGGATGACTACTGCGGGAGCTCGAGCATCTTCCAGCCGTCCCAGTCGCCGGCGCGTGTGGCGACGGCGCCTCTGGCCCGAGCGGTGGTGGCGAATCCGACGTAGAGGAACCGCAGGACGTCGTCTTTGTGCGGCGTTGAGTAAGTTCTCCGACATTTGGGGATTTAGGATTCGCTCGATTTGGGGCCCCTCGGGGATTTAGGGTTTCTAAATTGCCGTTTTTCTTTGTTTCTCCGTGTAGTTTGGACGATGATCTGACTGTCATGAAGGGCAAAGCAGCACCCCCTATATGTAAAGAACAGGTCCCTATTAGTGACCAAGGGGATGTGTATGCAATTGATGGTGAAGGGGTTGTTTTTAAAATTCAATATAGTCCAATGGCTAAAAATCTTCGCACTCAACAGAGCAACAATTTGCAGAAGAATAAGCAAGCAGTAGTTCCAGAATAGTTTTTTGAAGATAATTCTGAAGAAGAGTGTGACTCTGAATCAGATGACAGCATTGACTATGACATGGGGGAGTACAGACCTGAGGAGGATGATGAAATGAGGATGGAAGAGATGGCTAAAAATCCAGGTACTCAACAGAGCAACAATTTGCAGAAGGATAAGCTAGTAGTAGTTCCAGAAGAGGTTTGTGAAGATAAGTCTGAAGAAGAGTGTGACTCTGAATCATCTGACAGTATTGACTTTGACATGGGGGAGTACAGACCTGAGGAGCATGAAGAAAAGAGGAGGGAAGAGATGAATGAGATAATTCAGATGATTAAAGAGATGAAGAGGCAAAGAGATGATCCACTGCTACATTGTGAAGGTGATACAGATGTGGAAGAAATTTTTGATGAGGCAGACCAGGATTTGGAAGAAGAACCTGAACCAGTTGCAAAAAAGTTGAAGCCAGTGAGAAAAGGCCCCACTTTGAGATCACACTCAAGTGTAGAAACTAATGTTGGGCCTGATTTTGTGCCCTCATCTGGTGAAGACATCAATCCTAGTGAGTTGGATGCTATGGATGATGATGGAAATGAAGTGCTATCATTTGTACCCCCTAAAGGAAGGAAGAGCAGGGCAAAGAAGAGGGAACCGAGGAAGTGGTATGATGAGACAAGGCTTTAGGCACATGAGCAACTCGTGAAGAAGACGTGTTTCACAAATGTTTACCAGTTTAGAAGAGTTTTGGTTGATTTGCACGTAGCACAGTCGAGGAATTTCAAGTATCACAGAACTTGCAAGGATAGGATAAGTCATGTGCTCAAAAAAAGAGTGTCCATTTTATATGGTAGCTTCTGAGATTGCTGGTGAAAAAACATTCTGCATAAGAAAAATGCACCTTGAGCATACATGTGGCACAACAAGTGAGACCACTAGGGTTTCTTCAAAATGGCTGGCCAAGACATATGAGCAGACCATAAGAACAGATCCTGGCACTGGAGTTCAGACCATATTTGACATGGCTATGCAGCAGTATGGAGTTGAAGTGCCAAAGTCTATGGCCTACAGGGCTAAGAATAGAGCTATGGTCTACAGGGCTAAGAATAGAGCACTTAAGGTGGTATTAGGTGATCAGAAGAAACAATATACAAGGTTAAGAGATTATCTACAGACAATTATTGATACAAACCCTGGAAGCAGATGCATTGTCACTACAAAAGTACTACAAGAGCATCCAAGTCGAAACCCTAGATTCCATGGGTTGTTTTTCTGTGTCAATGGGGCAAAGGAAGGATTTCTCAAAGGGTGCAGACCATTTATAGGTAACTTACTCATTGTGTTGTTATCTTAAATGCTAACATGTCATTTGGTTTTTGCCCTGACTTCATAATTTGAATAATCCAGGTTTAGATGGCTGTTTCATCAAGCTCACAACTGGACAACAAATCCTAGCTGCTACTGGAAGGGATGGGAACAACAATATATATCCCATTGCATTTGGGATTGTTGACAAGGAGGAGACAGTTAGCTGGTGCTGGTTTCTAACACAGCTGAAATATGCTATTGGGGGAGAGTCAGGGCAGTTTGGGCACTACACTATCATCTCAGATAGGCAGAAGGTTAGTATCTGGGCTGTTGTTAATTGTTTGTTACTCCATGCATTACCAGATTCTTAGATTTATTAATTGTTCAAACAGGGCCTGCTTAATGCAATTAACCAAGTATTTCTCAATTGCCCTCAAAGATTCTGCCTTAGACATATTTATGCAAACTTCCAAACAGCTGGTTTTTGGGGAGCAGAACTTAAGAAATACATGGATGCAGCTAGTTATTCTTATACTAGACATGTCTATGATGTTGCAATGGAAAGTATCAAACAAGAGTCTGAGAAAGCTTAGAAATGGCTTAGTAACATTCCTGTCCATGCTTGGGTTAGGCATGCCATGGACTATAACTGCAAAACTGACTTAGTTGTGAACAATCTAAGTGAGATTTTTAACAAAATGATCCTAGATGTTAGGTCCAAACCAATAGTGACAATGGTTGATGGAATAAGAACAAAGTTGATGTCTAAGTTTCATGGAAAGAGAACTGGTGCAGAAAATGCTAGATGGGAGATCACCCCAACATACTCTGAGAAATTAGAAGAGTCCAAGAAAAACTCTAGACTATGCAAATCTTTGTGTGTTGGACCTGGGCTGTGGCAAGTGACCAGCGGAGACAAAACCTATGCTGTAAACTTGGCAGCCAAAACATGTGGGTGTAAGAAATGGGACATGACTGGATTACCTTGCAACCATGCCATTTCTGCAATACACAAGGCAAAGCAGCACCCAGAAGATTATGTCCATGAGTTCTTCAAGAAGCCCATGTACACAGAAGCCTACAATCCCATGATCTACCCTGTCCCTGGCTTTGATTCTTGGACAAAGACAAACACCCAGGACATTGATCCACCTGTTTTCAAAGAAGAGCCTGGCAGAAAGCAAAAGAGAAGAAGAAGAGGGAAGTTTGAAAAACTAGCACCTAAGGATACTTCAAGAATGGGGACTATTACTTGCAGTAACTGCAAAAAGCAAGGGCATAGATACACCAACTGTTCAGTTCAACTGAGGCCAGAGCTGCAGATGAGAAAAAATAAACACAAGGTAACATATTACCTTGTTTAATTCAATTGTTGAATGGTTCAATTCAACTTCATCTCTCTTTCTAATGCAGTTAAATAGAAGAATCCTATAGGAGGAGGCTGGCCCTTCATCTGCTTCCTCAGCTCCAAGACCAGCTCAAACTCCAGTTCCTGCTTCCTCAGTTCAAACTCCAGCTCCTGCTTCCTCATCTCAAACTTCAGCTCAAACTTCAGCTCCTGCTTCCTCAGCTCCAAGACCAGCTGGTCGAAGAGGTGCTCAAGCTGCCAGACTAGCTAGTTCAAGAGCTGC
The DNA here is from genome assembly GCA_019208055.1 of Stipa capillata. Classification (NCBI taxonomy): domain Eukaryota; kingdom Viridiplantae; phylum Streptophyta; class Magnoliopsida; order Poales; family Poaceae; genus Stipa; species Stipa capillata. The sequence continues at coordinate 20,635 of JAGXJF010005400.1, forward strand.
CTTCACTGCTCCAAGACCAGCTGGTCCAAGAGGTGCCTTCTCTGCTCCAAGACCAGCACCAGTTACTACCTCTGATGCACCAGCTACTTCCTCTGATGCACCAGCTGCTGCAAAGAGAATGAGAAAGTCCACCTCAAGGATGATGGAATATCTGACAACAAGTGGAAGGACTAATTAATGTGTTTGTAATGTGTTTCATGTCATACTGGAGTACTCCGTGATACTAATGTGTCTTTTGGTACTATTACTATTTGTATGTGCTACTTAATTATGTAGTGTGGTAGAACTTTCACAATTTCAGAAGGTTTCTGAACTTATGCATACAATTAGTTGTCTTGCACAACATAGAAATAGTACTCTTGATGCACCATAGAATCGTGATATAGAAATAGTAGCCTTACACAACATCATCACAACAAATTGAACTACAAAACAATCTTAAGCATCATTACTATAAAGTTCACTACAACAGCATTTGCTCATCATTTCTACAACATGATCTTAAGCATCATCGCATATTGTCTTGATCTTCTTAAGCTTTCCCTTGTTCAATTCTGCATGATTCAGCAGATCTGCAATGCAATACTCCAGCTTCTTCTTCTCCTCCTTCAGCTTATCCCTTTCTTGCTCTGCCTTCAACCTCATCAGTTCTGCCATATGCTCTGCCTCTGCAATCTCCTTTTGCTCCACTGCTCCTCTGCAATCAGTTTTCTTCTCCTCCAGTATCTTCTTGAGCTCATCCTTAACCCTATTCAGTTCCATCTCTAGAAGCCTCTTGTCTTCTGCAAGCTGGTAATTCTTCTCAGCTTGAAAAAGATTATCACTAATTCTAGCACTTTTGTTCTCCTCATATAAATCCCAAAGCTTTGTTAGTGCTTTCTTCAGTGCATCTGGCCACTCTAAATCAACCCATTCTACAAATCCACCGTTAGTTCCTTCCTACAAAATTAACAGAACTCAACTCAGGAAACTGATCAATCAAGCAATTACAGTAATTACTCCATTACCACATATTACTCACATGATTTGCACAGCCCAGGAACCTCCTCCCCATATCAGTACCTCCAAAGGCAACAAACCTCTCAAGCTTGTCGTAATGGTTGCAAAGGAGTGGATTATCCGTGGCTATGCCGCAATAATCGGGGTCATAGATGGTGTCGGGGACCTAAGAGACCAGCACAAGGAGGAGAATCGATAATCCACGGCTTGAAACAAAAAATCCCCAAATCGACCCAAACCCTAACCCTAACAGAGAGAAGGGGACTCAGATCCTCGTCCAAGTCGAAGCCGCCAGTGCTGCTCTCTCCGTCGCTCCAGGAAACCATGGCGGATAGCAGCAGCGATGGCGCCGACGTGGCGGCGGAGCACGGGCGAGTCGGCGGTGGTGGCGGGGACAGAGAGCGAGCGACAGAGAAAGAAGCGCGGGAGAGAGAAATAAGTGGTGGCGGGGACATCTGACCGTTGCCACTTAACGGTCCCGACCGAGCCGCCTAACATTCGCTGCCTCCGAGCCGTTACCCCGTGCCACGTCAGTCTGATGGGCGGGCCCCACTGGTCAGAACGGGCGTCAACGAGTGGTTAGCGAGCGATCAGTGCAATCTGCAACGGCCTGTCCAGAGACCGGTATTTTTTTGCAAAAAAATGAAAACCGGTGGCTTTCTGAAACCCTAGCCCCAATTGTGGTGGTTTTATGCAATTAACTCACTTTAAAAAGAGGGTCTATTAGACTAATAACTAGATATTTTATCTTTGATATGATTTTTTAGCTTATCTCTTTTTTTATAACAAACCATCATTATTACATATAAAGGTCAGGATACCCAAGAGCGTTGTCAAGCAAGAGACAAGGAAGGCCATCACCGTTTAACCTGGGACTAAATTGCCAACAGAAATTAAATAGACTGAGTAATGAAGCTACCAAGGTTCTGCATCTCACTCCGAGCAGAACTCAAAATTTCAGAGAACTGGAGCAAGGCGATGCAGGGTACACGAGACAGTCACCACATTGTTCAAAATTCAAAGCTCCCATAGTCCCATGTGTACGTTGCATGGTACACAATTACCACGTGCCATTAAGTAGTCAAAAGATAATTCTACTGTTTCATTCATAAGTTCATAACATATGGTGAATCAGTGGCATCACTCGCGCATAGAACTAGGAGGCTTATATCCCAGACAATTGCAATGGCTTCTATGTTTCTTTGGTTATTCCTTAATCACATTGAAACAAAGATTTGTAATCCTCAGTACAATGTTGACAACCTAATTTTTGCATAACATGGTTGGGAGAAAAACTACCTTGCAGTATTAGAATGTCAAAAGATATACGGTTGGATTACCTTTTTTTTTCTGATAACTGTGTGAATTGAACTGTTTTTGACAGAGTTATTATGTTCCAAAAAAAATGCCTTTTCTTTTCTTAGACGATTCTTTTTTCTTACGAGAACTCTATATTTTGGTCCTTTGCTCACCCGGGCTCCCAGATGCCAAGCCGGGCTGTGCCGGTCACAAGTCACGACCAATAGAATAGGCTACCGCCTCCTCACGTGTCTGGCGACCTGCTCCACCACCCTCGCTGTCCATGTAGTTCCGATCGAGGGGTTGCATCCACCGTGCATGTAGCGATCAAGCCTATCCCATCCGTTCGTTCGAAACCCAAGCGGTACTCCCCCTCTTTATCCAGGACATAGCTCTCTGGCTAGCAGGCACATTCAACTAGAAGGCCCACCTGTCAGTAACAAGGTCTCGGAGGCACACCAACCCTACACGTGGCACGTGATCGCGTGGAGTGCGTCCATATAAAGCACCGCAGGTAATTATCAGTTTACTCAATATCTTACTCAGTGACGCGTGGGCCATACACATACTACATAGTCCACATAAATCTTTATCTTTACTCTTATAAGGATCTAAGTAGATGATCGTTCGTTTATCTCACTGAAATTACTTTTTAGGTTACCAAAAAATATTATAATTGCTATTTATTTTATGTGGTAGATATATATCATGCTTTTATATTATAGTTAAGAGACTACAGTTAATTTCATTGACACATATTTTAAAATAATTATTATTTAGTATAAAATTACAAAATATAAAAATATATACGTTTAAACAATTTATATAATATATTTTTATTACATAGCAACGCTGGGTATTTAACTAGTAAATTTCTAGATGTGTGTTTCCGGTGGCGTCCGCTCGAAAAGAGAACTCGCAATGTCTTGCAGTGCAAGAGAAGAGCACCGCGCGGATCTCCCCGGCGTTTGTGAACAAAACCCCGTTCTCCACTAATCACGAGACTGCCACGCTCCGCCCGGGGGCAGTTTGGGCAAAAGCAGGGGCGGTGGCAGAGCGGTGAATAGGCGCCCGTGATCGAGGGCAGAGACGGAAGACCGCAAAAGATAAAGCCTCTATTTGGACCCCGGCTCTGCTTCCATCGCCATTGCTGCTCTCTTCTTCCTCCCTCCCTCCCCTCGCCTCTTCTTCTCACAAATTTTCCTGTAAATTCCTGGCGGCTTCTGATTTCTTCTGTGTACTGAGACGTAGACGAAGGTGAGAGGGAGACGAGAAAGTGATTGGTGAGGGGGGAGGGACCGGACTGCAGGAGCAGTGGCCGGAGGCCAATTTTGATGCGTGGCCTCCCGGAGGTCCGTGCGATTGGCAGAGACGTCGCGTCGTTGATTCCCTTGAGACTGAAACCCCTTCCGGCATTGGACATGATGAGGTACCCGGCAGATCTCCGGGCTCTCTCGCCTCCTATTTTTCTTCTTCTTCTTGCGGTTCCTCGTTTCTTCTGTGTGTGTTTCGTGTCCAGATCGAAGTGCTCTCTGTTTTCTTATCTTGTTTGCGTTTGATTTCTTGTTTTTGCTTCGGTTGGTGAGGATTTCGTCGATTCGCCCATCTGCCGGAACTGGCCGGCCTTGTAAAATTTCCAGCTTTTGTGCGTTTACTTTGTTAATCTGGCCGATGCTTCCGTTCTCTTCCGTCTGAGTTTTCGGATTCCATGTTCTTGCTGTGGTTTGGCTGATCTGTGCTTTGGTATCTCCGTTCTGAGTTTTGTGCCAATTCGGGCGCTTGCGTTTGACTCCCGATTCGGTGTTCTTAATCTCTGTATTTCGCTGTCTTCTGCTCCTAATCTCAATATTTGTTGGTCATCTCCCCAATTCTTTGGTTTCCAATGCTTTTCCGGCTGTTTCGACTGGATGAAGAGCAACCTGCCGTTTGTTTGTTTTTGCATCCGTGGGTTCTCTTCTCGTGGAGATAGAGTTCATGGTTCATGCCCGAAGTACTTTCTTGTTCGTTGCGGTCCCGTGTTCTTCGCTCATCTTACTTGCGTTTCCAACAGCTAGTCCTTGTTGAAATTTTGAGGTCATTTTGTTCTCCATTTTTTTTTCAGTTTTATCGCGGTCGATCGATCGATCCGTGTGTTTCTAATTTTTTTTTCATCAGCCACTGCAAGGAGGTTGCTGATTTGCAAGTTGCATTTCCGCAGCAGATCTCTTTGTCCGATCAAATCGCTAATCTGCGCCGCTGCAGGTACCAAAGGCTCAGCCCGGACTGCCTCCCGCTCGCGAACGGTGGCGGCAGCGGCGGCATGGCCCGGAAGCCGGCGTCAAGGTCCTTCAAGGACGAGGACGGCGGCTCGGCCGTCGCCACCGACGGTTCCCGGCTGGCCTCTTATCTCGCGGCCCCACAGCCGGACTCCAAGCCGATGCGGCCACGCGCGCCGCCGCCACCGCCGCCGTCGTCGTCAGCCCGGAGCCCGGCGCGGGACCACGCCCACGCCCACCACCCATCCGACTCCTCCGACACGGCCTCCCCGAGCTCCACCGGCGCCGCGGTCGGCGGCGACGTGCTATTGCAGTGGGGCCACAACAAGCGCTCCCGCTGCCGGCGCGACTCCCCCTCGGCGTCCCCGTCCACGCAGCGCCGCCAGACCCCTGGCGGTAGCGGCAAGATCCAGCGCCGCGCGTCGGCGCCTCCGGAGAAGCTCATGCCGCCGCCCCCGGTGGCCAACGGGTCCTACACGCGGGGGTCCAACCTGAGGTCGGCATCGTCCTTCCCCTCCCGTGCCGCCGCCAGCGCCGCGGCTGGAGACGGCATCCACCACAGGTACGACGAGCCTCCGACCCCGACGCGGCGGCGGCCTCCTCACACCCGTCTCGTTTCATATCCTCTGTTTCGTGGTGACTTTTTCTCTGTTTCCGCTTCTGCCCCTGCGGAAACTACCGGGCTGTGTTCTTGTTGGAGTCGTGATATGGGTCCGTGGCTTCGCGGTGTTATTTATTCGCATGGTTTTCGGGTTCGGGTCTCTTTTGGGTTTTTTTGGGTGAGCTGTACCGCCCCGGTCTCGTAGCACCGCACCGCAACGAGAGCTCATGACTTGGACGAAAGATTCCTACCTCTCTTTCCTCTCCTCACTTTGTTTTTTTTTCCAAATAACATTCAAAAGTTTTTTTTTCTGATGTATATACTGGTCCGATCTGGATCGCTTCATCTTTTCCGATTTATCGTGGCATTTTACGATTTTTAAATCATTTTATAATTTTTTTTTGTGGAAAGTTTTGTGTCTGGATCTGGGTGGATGGTAACTTTACCTGCCTCCTCTCTTCTCCCTTCGGTTCCTTTGACTATTCAGTGGACATAAGGTCATAATAGGCAGCAGCGGCCGGCGCATTGCATTGATGCATGGGGGACCCAAATAACATTTCAATATCTGCTCGAGTTCCTTGATGATGGTAGTAGTACTCGCTGGTTAGGGGTGATCGACCTTAATTCGGGCGGATTGTTTGGTTGATTTGGTGGGTTTTTGGGTATTAGGACCGATGATGATGACTACGAAGATGCTATGAATCGCAGTATCAAGAGGAGGGAAAGGGAGTAGTCCTACTGGTAGGGCAGATGGTTTTAAATAGAGGACTTGCATGAATATGTGCACATCTCAACTCCTCCCATCTTTTTCTATGTGCGCATCAACAGTAGCAGCAGCAGCAGCATCAGCATCAGCTTTGCTTTTTTTTTGTTATTGTTGTTGCCTATATTGCATCCATCTTGTCGTGGTAAGAGTCTATGTATCTTGCTACTACAAAACGAATCCACCCTAGCTACCCACCCTTCCTTCCCCTTTAGCCTTTGCCTCAAACTTCCCAACAACCCAACACCACCACGATCCCATGATTAACGGCGTGTTTTCTCCCTTTTGTGGTACGATCAGGTCCGTCGACGAGCGATCGGGCGGCGGGCAGAAGCGGCCGCCGTCGGACAAGCCGCACAAGCCTTCCCTGGACGCTGTGCTGCACATGGATTCCAAGAACAGCAGCCACCTCCACCACGACTCGCCGCTGACCGCCAATGGCACCGTCGCTGCCGTCGTCGTCGAGAAGCTGGGCGTGGAGCGGTTCGAGCTGCCCCGGATCTACATCTCGCTGTCACGCAAGGAGAAGGAGGACGACTTCTTGGCCATGAAGGGCACCAAGCTTCCACAGAGGCCCAAGAAGAGGGCCAAGAACGTGGACAAGTCGCTCCAAGTAAATACATCTCTCTGTCTCTGCAACAAACTGATCAGATCCGATCTGTTTCCATCTGCTCTGATCACGGAACTAACATGTGTGTGTGTGTGCGCGCGCGCTCTGCAGTTCGTCTTCCCAGGGATGTGGCTCCCCGATTTGACCAGAGGCCGGTATGAGGTGCGAGAGAAGAAATGTGTGAAGAAGGTATAACAAATTAATCCTCTCTGCATTTGGCATCTCATGCACTTTCTTTCTCTTCTCTGTGCTGAAAAGAAAAGAAAAGAAATAGTTGTAATTCGCTTAGATTTAGGGCATGTGATTGATGGGATGCAAATGCGAATTAAAGCCTTAAAGTAGGTTAATTAGTTGCCCTTTTCTTTTGGGATGGCACTCTCAACTCACGTTTGGCCCATGACCCGTGATGCTTCGTGTCCTCATTGATGACGGCACTGATTTATGTTGGCTGGTGCTTTATTGTTGTGGTGGACGTGGTGATGCAAGCGAGCGATCTCTTGCCCTTACCTCAGGAGTCTTCTGCAGACTTTGCCAAACCCAAGTGCCAAGTACATTCTTTTATTTTAGATAGAAGAAATGTTGAACAACTCAGCTTCTACTAACACACAAGGGTGCTGCCACACATGTATGACCGGTTACCAAAGAAAAATCTCGTGGCATCTTTGGGCATGGGGGTCCACCTGCCAGCTTCCTATGATCCTATCATCGTTGGGCACTTGTGCTTTTGCAAATATGGCCTTGAACATGAGTCGCTGACAAGCGGGTCCCCCTTCAAGGGACTGATGTGGAGACATGTATCCTATCGCTTGTTAGGACCACATGATGGTTCCGGGATAGAGCTTGGAATCATAACCATCGAAAAAGAAAAAAGAGAAATAAATTTAATTAAGTAATATGAAAAGTTGTGCTATCCGTTGATCAACTTGTCTGTTTTCCCTTGTATCTGATGGGATTTCCATTCGCCTTGCTGATGGTGATAAGAGTATAATAGACGTATACTGCAGTTTAATCTTTGCGATAATGCGTATTTGCCAATAGCAACAAGGCACCTGTCCGAATCTTGTAACATGAACTCTATTTGTTTAGTTGACTACTATTAAAACCCCAAAGACTGAAGCTTAGGTCGTGCTTGTGGAGTTAAGATACTCCAGGTTAATAGACTCGCACATGCACCTAAGCACTAGTAATTGTAGTAGTATTACTTATGAACCTACCTCTGCCATCAAGTGTGGTTTCCTGTTAAGCTGGGCACTAACTGAAAACTCTCTTGATCTGGAATGCAGAGGCGAAGAGGGCTGAAAGGGATGGAGAGCATGGACAGCGACTCGGAGTGAAGACGAGAGGGTGAAGTGAGACAGCAAAGAAAGGTGGAGACGTGTGGCCATGAGTGAAGAGGAGAGTTAGAAGAGAAGAAAGACTGGTAGAGCTAGCCAAGAGGTCTTTTGTAAATGGAGAGGGAAGGAGGCGCCGCAGGCAAGAGTGTGCTTTGCCTTTGCGTGCTCACACCTTGAGGCGCCCAGCAGAAGTGTTGTTAAGACGATGATGCTAATGCCCCGGCTGTTTTTCTTTTGGGGTGTTTAAATATCATTTTGGGGTTGTCACTTGGCTTCGAATAGCTGTGTTCTGGGTGGCGATAGAAAAGGGGAGGAGGTAGTTGCTCGGGCGGTTTCGCCTGTGATGATTCCTGTGAGGTTCGTTTTGTTTGGGAATGGTGGTCTTTGTGCATAGTTATTCACCAATTTCCTCCCCATCTTTTTCTTCTCGGTCCGTTTCCCTCTCTCTGTGGCGGAGTCCATGGTTTCTGTATGATCCCATCTGCTAGGCTTTTTAAGTAAAATCCTATCTGCTTCTTTTGTTTGTTGGAAGGAATCCGATGTGGTAGCATAACGTGTTCACCGTGTTGGTTGGGTAGCTCTCGTTTTGGTTGGGTTGGGCGATTGGGTTTGGGTCCGCTTCTGTGTTTGAGTCGCTTTGCTTATGTATTTCAGCGACGGGTCCAAGCGACTCGCGCGCAAGCAACGGATGGCATGCTGAGTTTCGCCTTCACTCATCTCGTCCTATATGGCTATAAATTAATCATGCCATGTCCCAAGTTTGATGGTTTGCTCCTCTCTTCTTGAGTACTCGGTCGATCGGATGCTCGAACTGATCTCTTGTTTCTTCCCCTCTTCCGTATCGAGTGGCAAATCACCACGCAAATATCTACCTGCACTCTGCATCCGCTGGCTCGCTCGCTCCATGTGCGAGTGTGCCAATGAACACTGCTCCCTTCCAGTGCCGCGGCAGGAAAAATACAGGGACTCGGAGATAGGAATCGAATGGGAGACGTACGACAGCGAGCGGCATACAAATGCGCTGTGGGTTTGTATTCCGTACTACGATCTGAGGTTAATTAGTGTCGTACGATCAGGCCGGCAATGACGTGAGCAACCATATCGCAGGACGCTACAAAGAAATGGAAGAACTTTGCTTTGGTGCTCAGTATGCCTCGCCTTACTCTTCCTCCTCTCACAGGACGGGATTGATTGATCCTCTTGTTACTCAATGACTCACTTGAACAAAACAATTGTTCTGGGTCTGTCAACTTATCGCCATTCTCGCGTTCTTTTTACCTTTTTTTTTGTGTGTGTGTGTGACTGCAACGGTTGTTGCGAGTGACAGGGACAGGGTTAAGACGCGCCTTGGAGTAGTATTAAAGCCCGTTCTCCTGATTTCAGATGCTCGTCTTTCGATCAGGATGCAGGCCGCACTCCTCTTCTCACTCTGACGAGTAAATGATAATTTAGGGGTGAGTCAGTCTCGGCACACGGCAACAGCGAAGAATCCTTAGCTCTCGGTTTCTCTTTGTCAGGTTCGTCATGTTGAGGATTCTGATGAAGTTGACGAGATAAGGAGCACGAGAAATTCCTTGGGCACTCTTCCCTGTTTATGGAATTTTCTCAAGGCCTGGATTAATTTGGCTCGCAGAAAGCTAAGGCTACCTAATTTCTTGCCCCCATCAACTCCGTTTGGCATCTTTCCGCTGGTTTCTCCACGAATTCCGCCGCTTTGCTGCCTGTTTCTTCTTTTAATCATTGGACTTGCATACCCAGGCCAGTTCTTGGATAACCTAAACTGTGCGTTAACCTGACAGAGAAGTCACAAGTCAAAACAGTATCCTCGTAAGTCTTTCAAACAGCATCCTCGTAAGTCTTCTGCCAGAACTGTGCACCATTACTTCGATTTCCTAGACCTAAAGGATTACTAGAATCTCTGACCACTCGCTTCAATAATTGTTAGAGGCGTTCTCAGTTTGACGGCACATGACTGTCACGTACCGCATGCAGCATCTGACGCTCCAGCGGATCTGGGTTGGCAAGCACCACACGCCAGCGGATCTGTGATGATCTCAGCGCAGCAATCTCAGAAGGAAGCTGTTCTGATGTTGTTGTTCACCCAAAGCAAGAACAAAGTCGACTCCGGAGCGAGACCAAGCACCGTTTTGGTAAACCTCTTCCTAGTTCCTACCATGAGGAAGGAACATAACATGACCTCTTTCAACATTTTCCATTCAGTCACAAAGGCAGCCCATGTTCCTTTCAATTGATTGACCGTTGCTACTCTGTTTTGTCATCAGCGTGGAACAATTCCACCTAGTCGAGGCAAATTTGGAGTGGGATGACAAGTTGACAAAGGCAAACTGGATAACACTATTACTGTGAAAAAAATCCATCACAAATGGTGCAACAGACCACCTGTTTTAGAATGTTGCACCTGTGTTTAGGTTTTCTTCAATCATGCTTATGCACAAAATAACATAGATTAAGAAATACTAGAATAGACTGCATGTAAAAAATGCAGAACTCTACTACTCTGCTACTCATCAGTAATGATCTGGAATAGATCATATGTAGTGAACATTTCAGCTGAATTATGATGTCACATGCTGGTTTAAGCACCATGAAAACATGACTGATATTAAATTAAACATCTCAGTTCATAAAGGAAGTTTCATTTAACTAACATCAAACGGGTACATGGAAAACGACTGAATTCAGATCACATGGAAGCTATTGTCGCAAAAAGACCACACGTAAGCTTGCACATTAGCTGCATGCCTACATTTCCATGTCAAAACTCAGATTGCAAGAAAAAAGAAAGAGATATCCAATCAGCTGCTGATATTCCATTTCAAACGGATGTGTAGATGATGCGTTCAATCTCCAATTTAAGTAACGTCTTATCAAAGCCAACTTCACCTGAAATAAAAAGAACTAGATTTATTTTCTGCCAGAGCACGCATATTGATTTGTTTACATGGTATGCATAAGAAAATAAAGATCACTATGTACTGCTGAAGTACTTGTGGAAAGTAGAATCCAAGCCGCAACAAAATTTAGCAAGTCAATGATCACTTAGAAATCGCATGATACACAAATGCACCATTTTTTTAGTACTAGATACATTGAGATGGAGAAATATATTTTGATCGTGATTAGTGCATTCTAAAGTAACCAAATACTTGGTGCATTCTGCAAAATTTAATCAGTTAAAGAAAAACAATGTAATTTAACTGAGATAACTGAAGGACATATAGTACAATGGAATTTCCAAGTCATTGGTGCAAATTACGATTCAATACGAAAAAACAAATTGCACATAGTTTCATTCCTGAAAACCAACTGAACCATGACATGATTACCTACAGAGAACTCAATTACTAACTATAGAGTATAAAGTGAAGTTTCAAGTGACTAAAACAAGTAGCAAACTAACAAGAAAAAACAATTATTTGCCACATAGTACCAGAACTTTTTTCTTTCGAAAAGTAATAATTTTGCACCTGGAACAGTTATACTCGTGGAAAAAGAAGAAAAGAAATCTAATGCACAGATCAAATAGGAGATTACCTACTCCATTCCATCAAGCACCTTAAAGCTTCTTGTCATCATCTGGGGCCGGCAGAGGCGCCAACCGCAAGAAGAATGGAAACGCAGGACCTCTGTAAGGCTCATCCGCATCGTTGCGAAACATTTCCAGCTTGTTCGTGTTCAAATTGAGCACAAGAAGATAGGAATTTGACTTCCTGATGGACCAAAACTCCATGTAGACGTAGCCAGCCTTCATTGCCAGGATGCGCACCCTCTTCATCCACTCGTCACGGCGAATCTTCTTCAAGTACCCGAACTCATGTAGCAACGAGACCTCCTTCTTGAGTACCCATCCACCACCATTGCTGTTACGGATCCAGAGCTGCACGCATTGCTCCTTGCTGGACACGATGCACAGCCCGCCGTGCTCCGGCATGTCCGCGACGCAGTACGACTCGCCGGCGGGGCATGGCGCGGTGGTGACCGACCATGCCATTGTTTCCGTGTCGAGCACCAGGATCTCCTCTTCGTTTTTGCAGTAGCGGGACTTCTTGGTGTCCGACCGCCAGTACACGTACCGTCGGCCCGCGGGCGTGCCGTCGCTCTGGCTCCGGGTAAAGCTGTAGCGCACCACCTTGTTCGAGTTGATCATGGCCCATTGGCGGGTGGCGGAGGAGAAGACGGCGGAGGACGCGCCGCCCCACTGGTGAATGCCGACGACCCGGAACGAGGCGTCGGCCTCGTTGGCGAGGATGGCGTAGCGGATCATGTGGAAGGACAGGCGCCAGGAGTGGGGCGGGCAGAAGAAGACGGCGGTGCGGGCGAGGGGATCGTAGACGGCGAGGTGCACCGCGTCGCGGCCGCGGGAGAGGAGGAGGAGGCCGCTGTCGCAGCCGCGGAGGCTCCACTCGTCGTAGTATCCCTCGTCATCGTCGCCTGAATCAACGTCGGGGAGGTCTTCGAAGAAGAAATCGCCGCCCGCGGCGGCGGAGGCCAGGTCGAGTTTGCGGGATTTTGCGGTGATGAAGTAGAGGTTGGGGCAGCGGTGGGGCACGGGCATGTCGCCGCGGTCGGTGAGAATGAAGCCGACGAGCGGGGGCCTGCGGAGGGGGAGCAGGCGGCGGAATATGGCGGGGTCGGAGGCCACGGGGCGCCAGCGCCTGCAGGCGAGGGCGGCGCTGGCGAGCGACGCCATGTCCGGGAGGCGGAGGAGGATCTCGCCGAGGAGATCATCACCGAGGGCGGCGACCGGCGGCGGCGAGGCCTTCGGCTTCTTGACGATGTCCCTCCCGCTTCCCTCCCATGGTTCCATGTCTCTCGGTAGATCTCGCCTCTTTGATTCCTCTCTCGCGCCATTCTTGTTATAAGGGGATGTTGTTTTGTTACTATTTTTCGCGCCAAAAACGTTACATTAGCGCCAAAAACGATCATCAGCTGCGATTTTTCGCGCCATGCGCCAAGATGTTTTGGATCAGTTCATTTGATAGCTTGGCCCAGGCCCTGGCCTTAGCACAACCCATCGTATATAGGCCGAGCTCTAAAGCTAGGAAGATCAAAATGGGGTTTGACACATTTCACAAGCGTGTCTCGTACGCGTGCGTCGCGCATCCCTGGCCGGCGATGCGACGGTGGCGACGGTAAGGACCTTGCATAGGTCTTGGACAGGTTCACCAATCACCATGCCCCCGTTTGGGTGTAGAGGGAGAGGGAGGACGGCACGGCTTGCCGACGCACGCAATGCTAGGTTGGGTGAGGCGGAGATGGTGAGGGAGGGGGCGATCGGTGGTGCGGTGAGGTCGCCGCTAGCCAGGGTGGTGGAGCGCGGAGCTCGTTGACGGAGATGGCCGGGGCGGAGGACGAATCGGTCACACGCATGCGTGGTGGCCTTGTATTCGGACGTGCAGCCTGTGAGTCTGGAGTTAACATCGACCAGGCCGGCAATGACGCGCAAGCAAGTACGAGCATCACAGGACAGGTGACAGCGATCCTCGTCTTATACCCTCCATCTCAGAGGATTTCTTCTCTTGCTACTCTAACAAGCCACTTGAACAAACAATGGTTTCGGGGCTGACAATGTACAGGGAAGTAAAAATGTAGGTTCATTTCATCATTTTTGGAATGAAATGAAGGAATGGTGTCATATAAGTCCGCCAAAACACATGTAAATCAGATTCAGCATATACAGTCATACAACACGGTACAGCTAGTTAATAAAGCTTAAACAGTCACAACCCACGGTTTATACACTGCATTTTCCACGGTTACTCTTGTTCTCTGTTCTCCCTAACATCATTTTCCGCGTAATAGCAAATAAAAGGGAACGTGGAAGCACATGCAAAATGCAAGGCCAAAGTTCTACTACTGGTATCACAATTTTTTGTCCCCAACAGAGAACCATCTTAAGTCCTGATTGACATCAAAAGAGATGCTTCAATTCTAGCGGAAGAGCCTCGGAACAGATCGCTTTGGGATCTTCCCTTCAAGCTTCAATCTACGGTAAGCTTCCCTGATGTGGCAAGGTCTGATGGGTCCAGTATCCTTCCTCTCAGTCATAACTATTCTAGCTGCAATATGCAAAGCTGAATTGTAAACTTTTTTTTATCAAAAATCAAGGAAGGCATCTTAACACAATTAACTAACAAAGAACAAGCCATCCTAGCACATTTAGCTAACAAACAAAGGTGTTTCATATAATACCATGAGCTGGAAAGCACAAATGACTTTTGGACGGACAACTACAGAAGGCCAAGTATAATCATATACCGAGTTAATAAAAAATAAAGTCGGATACTTTGCTTGTCATGCTAACACATATGTAAAACAAATGTCGCATACATCGATGTCGTAGGTGGTAGAGTTCTTTAGGAAGTAAAGAAATAACTACTCTGTACTTGCCTGTTTCAATGACCTCACCAACAAACATCTTTGCTATTCCTGATACTACGATTGTTGTAGGCATAGAAATCTTTTGACTGCCAGTGATACTCGCCAATAGCTGAAGAGAAACACAATAACAAGTTAACTCTAAAAATCTAAGCACAAACTCACTATGAATCACTGATGAGCAAACACATTAAAACACTTGTCCCTGCCAGCAGTGGAGCATTTTACCAAAATAACTTTAGCATAATATTACTAAGTAACAAAAAACAAGCTTTGGATGATGCTATAAGCCTGTCTCCAACTTGATAGGGAAGATATTTGTTATTATTATTATTAATTTGGGAAAAAGTATGTAAAGAAAAAACAAATTAGTCCCCAACTAGGGTGAAAGCAACTATTCATGAAGTTTTATCTATAATTTGACAAAGATAAGACATATATGATATATTGGTATGATTCATGAAAGAGATTTTACAACGGGAACAGGTATGGGAAAATAATAGGTGTGCTTTAACAGGTAGACAGAGTAAAGAAAAAAACAATGCACATAATACGGATATACTTTATTACAAATGCAAACAATGAGGATAATTGAGACGGTTACGCACGGTACATGTATCAGAATCTTCATTTATACGATTAAGTTAGCTTCAATGGAAGCTGGAATGTGGTCATACCTTTTTCATGTTAGATTTCTGGAATCCAGATCTCCGGAATGACTCGTACCGGTTCATCTGGTCTTCAGTAAATTGGGACAGTAGAGCACTAGAAAAGGAAGCAGTCAGAAGTTGATATACAATTTTCCATCTAGATGGCATAAAAGGTGCTTTTCTATCTACAATGGAACATAAATCCTAGAAGAGAAGAATGCCAATTTGTTCTGTAACTGTAATTACTTGGCTAACAATTGAGAACAGCCACCTGTTCCAATTCATAAATCATCAGTGGAACAGGTCCGACTATCATAAACTAACTAATCAACAGTTACGGGTGAATGATGCTAAAATATGTTCTGAAAAAATTGATGCTTCCTACTTGTAAAGAACTTTATGCAGTTAACTTCGGCCAAATTAGGGTACGCTGACTCGCCGATTCACAAACGCATACGGCATATCAATTTTATCAGAGAAAACAGCTATGTGTTTGAAAAAATCAACGAATTTCTAGCACGAAATAAGCCAAAGCTAGGTCAAGGAAGTGATAGCTGGGCACGGACTTCATCTTGGCGAGCTTGTCGGGGTCGCTGGTGCCAGAGGGCAGCTTGTCGAGGTCGACCTCCATGTGGTCCTCCTCCTCGTCGTCATCTTCCTGCTCCTTCTGGGCCCTCCCCTTGGCCCTCACCGCGGACGGGGCGGCGGAGGCCGAGGGCGCCGCCGACGACGAAGGCCGCGGCGGCGGCGGCGGCGACGGGGCGAGCGGGCCACTGCCGTCATAGTCGTCAGCGCCCGCTCGGGGGTCCGCGGCAGCGGCGGCGGCGGCGGTGGCGTCTTCCTCGGGCGGCGGCGGCGACTCCGGCGGCGACTCCTGCTCCTCGACGGCCGCCTCGAAGGGGTCCTTCATGGCCGCGGCCCGCGGGCAAGCGCTCGAGATGGGTCGAGGAGAAGAGGATTGAGGAACAGGGGAGTTGGGCAGAGTGGCAGGCCTGGGTTTTGTTTCGCCTTGTGGGCTTCAGTTTCTCCGTTATTTTCGGCGTGGGCCTCCTTCGCTCACGTTGGTTTTCTGGGCCTTGTTCTGCGGCGGCTAAGAGTTTTGCATGGAGGCTTCGAACATCTCACGATATAGGTTAGACTGTGGTTATTGACAAAACTGTTATTGGTTAGCTGTCTGAAAAATCTATTATACTATGAAAAAGTGAATACATAATTTTTAGTTATCTAAACCATCTACAACATTTTAGAAAATAAGTCTTGAAGTTTCAGCACATTACAAAAAGTTAGAGGAAGACAGTTTTTCTAAACAATTGAATTTACACTGCAAAGTCTATAGTCACCGTTGGTAAAAACTGCTCAAAAGCTGGCCTTTTGATTGGACATCAATATTTTTAGTGAAAAACTGATAAAAAACCTAATCAAAGAGAACCATAGGCTGGCTTCAAATAAAATGGGAGAAACCACGGTGCCATCAAACGCATTCGAGCTGATCCCAACTGGACAGGAATTTAGGATAGGATTTGCCCCCAGCTTTCGCATAATTCGTATCCCGCGTACTAGTGGCTTCCGTTGTTTACTCGATGGCGCATAGGATTCCCTCTCGCCTTTGACCTCCCTCTTAACCTCCTTTCCTATCCCGACTACACCAGATCACATATAATAAACTGCTGCCCCTAACTGGATTGCTGGCATCTGCAGCGCGACAGAAGGGCCCTTTTTGGCGGCTACATATAATAAAACATGCGACGTCATCGTCGTTTTCGCCTTCTGGTTCGACGATCCAGCGTGGATATTCCCCGGTTCTCTCTGACCCGTCATGATTGCTGTCTCTGCTTATTCCTCTTCCCTTCCATTCGCTTTCGCCGAAAAGATGCTTATTGGCTTGTAGTGTAGTTAAAACTTGATGAGTGATGACATGCATCATGTGTCGCGCAAGTATTATACTAGTACGTCGATCGGGAATGGGATGGTACCGATCTGCGCGGCCCCGAGGCCGGAGCACAAGTGTACGCGTTTGTCTGGCTTCATCTGGTTTAGCTCCGTGACGTGTCGAGGAGCTCTTGGGCAGTGGCGGAGCTTCTTTAGGGCCAGGAGGGCCTTGGCCCCTCCAAAATCTATGAATTCTATTACTCCCTCCGTCCCAAATTATAAGGCGCGCACGCAATTCAAGAAGTACTATTAGACTTATAATATTTTGATTATGTGATACAAAAGTGATATTGTTGGATTTGTTTTTGAAAGTACTTTCCAATGATATAATTTTTGTATCATATAACTAATATATTATAGGTCTAATTGTGTTTATTGGAATACGTGCGTGCCTTATAATACGGGACGGAGGGAGTAGTAGAAGTGAGTAATGTATCATTCATTCATTAAGGCGATGACAAGCTTAATCCCTTAGATTGTTGTAGTATTTATTTTTCGAAATCGAAGATAAATTGGCTCAATCTATTTAATTAAATAAAAAAAGTTATCTCATTAATTAGTAAAAAATTAGACAAAAACAAAAATTACAACACGCTCAAACCTAACTAGGCTAGGACCAAGGCACCACCGACAGTCATGATCACGACAACATAAACTCCATATACAACGCTGAGAAGGTCGATCCACCGAAACCACTCACGAACATCATCGTCATTACCTAGCCATCCCACGAACCAACGATCCCAACTTCACCACGGGCGACCACCGAAGCACCGATCACCAAACGCCGCACTAAGCCCACGCAAACCAAGCCACAGTAGTCAGCCACCATGCCGACGACTAGGCAGCTTCAATTTCGGTGATGAATCTCGCAAGAAAAAGTTGCAACTGCTAGAGAGAGCTGACCACCGAAGTCACCATCCGCGAGTCATTGTCACCCCCCTTGTCATCACCACGACGCGGCAGCTCCGACTTCACCATGACATGGCTAAACAGTGCACAGGAGACACAACAGCCACGCCAACTAGCCGACACCGAAGTCCATGCCACGACCCAACACCGATTGTCACCATCGTCATTGCCACACGAGTCGTCATGCCATCCACGTGAACAAGACACCAACTACTGGTCCCCTCAGCCATGGCCGGCTTTGAGGCGATGCCTCCAAGGAGAGAAACGACACTGAAAAGCCACCATGCTAGGAAGACTCAGATCTGAGGTTTCCCCTGGAGCCCAAACCCCAGGAAGAGGAGAGGAGCACAACACTACAACAACGCATCTAAGGAGGTAAATGGTGTCCGTAGGTGTCATCGTTGCCGGTTCTGACCAAGCCCGCAAAAAGGCTTTTGCTCGGGGCTGCCTCGATCTCCTCCACAACCAGAAAGCCAACCGCCTGAGCGTAGCCCTGGCCCATCCCCTGCAAACCTCGTAACCAAGCAACCGCAACTGCATCGCTGGAGGAGCGCCTCCACGAAGTAGACCCACGATCACGATGCCATTTGGCTGCCACCGCGCATAATCATGCCTGGCTGACGTCAAGCAGAAGCCACACCACCTCCCACCATCGTTGCTACAGCACCACACCGAGGAAGAGCTATCGCACGTCGCCACGAGAGAAGCACCGACCACAGGAGTGCCGCCCTCAGCGAATCTAGACGCAAGGTGCCAGATCCACTGTCGGCCTGCTGCCACGACCTGACTCCAATCTTCTCCGCCACTAGGCCTCCTCCTCAACCTCCACCATCCGGCAGGTCCGCGTCCACGCCGCAATAGATCCCAATGGTCACGCGCCCCGCCTTCCTGTGCCGACAAGCCGGCCACCATGCGGCATCAGGCCCCAGCGCCCGTGAGCCCCGCTAGGCCAAATGCGCTCACCACCAAGGATGAAACTCCCCCTCGCCACTTCAAAAGCGTGGGGGCTATCACCACCACGACGGTCACCGGTGGTGACCTGACTCTTGAGGCAGCGGCTTTCTTCCCTATTGTAGTATTTAGGGTGTCGATGTGATTGAGATTCAAAATGAATTTAATTAGATTGCTTAATTCATGCATCATTAAGTGTTGGCCACCGCTACTTTGAGTTCAAGCTCACACCACTGCTCTTGGGGGCACTGATGCTACGAGATGACACTTGACACGGGTAGGTTGGGTGCGTGGTGGTCCGGTGGAATTTTCATGTGCTAGCTGCTATAGCTCTGGTGACGGACGCATGGATATATGCCTCTCTCTTTATGAATTTATTTCTTTCCGTGGAGACAGATACAAGTTTTAGTCTTTTTCATTACGGTGTAACTCTGCTTTCTTTTTTCCCTTGTGCGATTCTCATGGCTAGGAGCATTTTCCCGCCCTCGTGCGATTCTAGTGGCCATTATGGGGGGAATTATGGAGGGGGGGGGGATGAGTTGTTTGTGTACTTTGTAACATGTACCTACGTGGAGTACACTATTAATAAGAATCTCGACTAAACAAACAAAATGCATTAATAGGGTGTTTTCTATTTAAGCATAAGCGTGAAACGCCCTGCAATACGAGCTAGATTTACTTTATTCCTCTTGATGTTTTTATTATTATATAAATAAGAGTCGGTGCAGAATACTCGGTGATGTCACTCCCCTCCCTTCCTCACCTCCTAATCCGCAACAATATACCTGAAATCTAGGCCCAAATTTACCCATCTTTGTTTATTTCACTAACCACCAAAAAGTCACGCAACAATATCTCATCTTGAGACACGTAGCGACCTTTGTATCAACACACTCCGACTCTCGACACAAATAACACGTATCCTCCTCTCTTTCCATTGACAGAGAACCAAAAACAATAAGGTTAATGTGTCAAGGTGCCAATGGCGTTTGTTCTATAGATTGTTGGTAGCAAGAACCAAGATTTGAGAGTTGGGGAGATGTGTAATGGGAAGAACCATGATAAATGTTTGAATGGGCATGAGGATGAGGGACGCAGCTCCTCTAACGTGCATGCCGGAGGCACGTCAGGTGTGCCGTGCGCCCATCTGTCCACCGCCTGATCCAACAACGCTGGTGATTATACCTCGATCCGGAATCTTTATCCCATCTCATTTCCATCATCTTCCTTGCATGATATTTCGATTGCAATTTTTGTGCTCACTCTTGAACGTATGTAGAGGAAGGCATCAACGTCAACGGCGTGACGTATTCCTTGCACTCGACTGTCTTAACATGCATGTGCTACCCGATCCGCAGATCCCCACCGTTGGCTTGTCAACCTGTCATCATCGTAGGGGGCAACCAGCAACCATTAGAACCCTAGCCACACTAGCTCCCAACAAAGTGATTCACCTCATATTTGAACTTTGTGTTCTTGGCCCTCAAATTTTTATTGGAATGAATTAGATCAATCAATGTTGTATACTCCTATCGAGCTGGTTTCATGGGTGCTGATGTTGTTGCAGCTGGTTATTCATTTAATTTTGTTGATTCCCTCTGCTTCATGTAAATTGTCATCTATCTGCTTATGTGGAGATGGAATCATGTGTAAATTGCTCCATTGAGCGGGGCGGGCTGGAGGCCTCGCTGGAGGCAGAGCCTGTCACGCTGGCTAAAGGCAAAGCAAAGTCGAGTCGAGCCGAGCCATATGTGTTGGCCAATGAGGAACATGAGGGATGGATCTACCGCCACACATTTGCTGCCATTGCTGAATGTGGGGTGACACATTTTACCATTTTCGTGTGTCCCCTTTCC
The DNA here is from genome assembly GCA_019208055.1 of Stipa capillata. Lineage (NCBI taxonomy): Eukaryota > Viridiplantae > Streptophyta > Magnoliopsida > Poales > Poaceae > Stipa > Stipa capillata. The sequence continues at coordinate 41,193 of JAGXJF010005400.1, forward strand.
TCATGATCTATATTAAGGTGAGGCGCTTAATGTATTGACATCCATCATCAAAGGCCATGGGAACCGTGGCAAAGGTTGGCCGGAGTTGGAGATAATAGCGATACGTGACGATGATGAAACAGAGCAATGGCACAGCGGGTTGAAAAGCTAAAGATAGAGCAGAGGGCGGGCAGAAAGAGGAGGAATAGCCAATACCGTGTTTTCTTGTGCGATGGAGGTAGAGAAGGAGACACACGTCAGGAAGGATGGGAGCCGAAAAGGGTGTGCGGTGGTCATCGAAGAGGGGGGAGTGAGAAAAACATCTTTGCGGTTTATCAGGATGCAGTTAGAAACCGCACATACATCATACTCGACATGCGTGATCACGAATAGAAGATAGTTTACTCAATGTATGTGTATATTTCTTCATTATTTTATAGCAATGTACAGGTATTTTGTTAGTCGAAGATAACCTATTAGTAAGGGCTAGTGAGTACTTCTGACTTTGGTAAAGAGTTTGACATATCAGTGGCTCGGTTATCGAAGTTGAAAACCTAAACAGCTGCAGGGTAATTTCAGTAGGTAATATATCACCTTTGTTTAACGTGACACCGAAATTACTTGCCAATCTATGCAGCAGAGCAGAGCTGTCCTCCAATAGCTGCAGCTGCTACTTGCATTGCAGAGATAAAAACCACGGGAGAGCTGCACAGTTGCTCGGATGGTCGATGGAGTGGTTACCCCAACTGTCCACCAGGATCTAATCTCAGACTTGACTCTCCGTGTGTCTCAGATAAGGTGGAGTGTTTTTCCAGTGGTATGTGTCGGTCGCTAATGAGATGTTAGGGCATCTCCAATGTTTATTTCTTAAGTTGGTCTTAAGGTGGATCCCATTATAGTTGCTATAGCTAATAAAAAATCCTGCAATGTATAATACCTCTATGGGTCTTAAGCTGAGGTCCATATGTCAGCATTTTCTCTTCTAGTTTTAACCCCTCAAATCATGTGAGAGAAGAGATAAATAGTTTTTTATTCTTTATGGTTTGGTCTTAGCACTATGACCTGGTTTTAAGTTTTTTAGCTTAAGATCTTCTCCCACTGTCGCGGGGTGTTTGCGGCAGTATCCATTTGTAATAGGATTGTCGGGAATGCGTGTATGGAAGATCTAGGCGGTGCACACAAGAAATTTACCCAGGTTCAGGCTCTCCAAGGATGGAGATAATACCCTACTCCTGCTGAATATATTTGATGATCTTGCGTGAAAAAAAGAGAGTACAGGAGGTTGAAGAAGATTGCTTGAAAAAGCTAAAGCCTCTTGAGAATGTAGAATCTAGAGTCCAGCCCCCTTCTGCATGGAGGGTTCGGCCTTATATAGGCCTGCGCATCAGCCGACTCGGTCATTCGGCTGAACTACAGTTACTGTCCTAATTAACTGACATTTATATCTGGTAACCGTCCGAGTAACACCAGTCTTCATGCCGGCTGAAACGTATGCCTTGATGAGTTGTAACGCCTGTCTTAATGGCACCCAGACGTTGTACCATGGCAGGCTGTTCTTGGACCTTCGTCCGAATAGGCCTTTGCGAAGTTGTTGGGCCTGCATCCGAGTGGGCCTTGCCAGGCTTGCTGGGCCGACTCGAGTCATTGGGCCTACCCGGTTGGGCTTCCCTCGTCAGTAGCCCCCGAGTACTTCGAGGTCTTGACACGGATGCCGAGTGGCGAGCTAGTCGTTTGTGCCCGAGTTGCGAGTGGAGAGACCTTGATGGACTCCTGCAATACCTGAAAAGTAGGTTAAATATGTGCTAAGTATTAAGAACTCAATGATACCCGTATTTTTCGACTGAGGAAATCGGCTTGTGGCCTTCCGGGAGGCGTATCATGAATTCCGAGTGAATCCGAAGTAACGTCTGGCTTATCCGAATGAACGGTTACCATCTTGTGCCCGCAGGGGGGACGCCCTCGATTTTCAACTTCGGAACCGAGTCCTCAAACTCCGACACTGATCCCTGAATTAGTGAGCCATTTTGCGCCGCTGTGGCATTCGACTCAGATTCAAGGATCCTGTTATTCCGCTGTGGATGCCGGATTCGTCCTTAGCCTGGGTGTTGCCGAGTGACCTGGAAACCCTGTTGGGTCGGTCATCAGCACCCTTTTTGCAGAGCTAATCTGCTTCCGAGTTTGGCGGCTTGTGCGCCTCGGAATTACTTGATGAAGTCGGATGATCTGTGACGTGTCCCAGGGGGCTATGCCGACTGTTGAGTCGTCACCCGAGCACACCCGACTCTGATTGAGTCGGACTCGGTTTTAAGCCGACTGGTGCCACAGCATTGTTTTGTCCGAGACGTCGCATCAGCATTTAATGCGCGCAGCCGGTTGGGCAGAGTGTTCGCAGCGCCATGATTTCGCCTCGAGTCACGCGCGAAGCGTGCCCGCGACATGCGCTGCTGCTCTGATTTCGCGCGCCGTCCGAGGCGACGGCTCATCATGTCTGCACTTGAATCACGCAAACGACGCGCGCGAGACGAGGGCTGACGTAATGTTAGCCGGTCACGTCGCCTGGAACTCCGCGTCGTGGCGAAAAAGGCGCCCGAACCCCGCGGGTTCGCGCGCGCGGGACGGCGGTTGCCTCGGTAGTTTCCCGCCACGTCGGACGCACGACCGCCGGCGGTTGGACTCCTTTGTCTATAAAGGGGACCGCGGAGACGTCGACTTTCTCATCTGCTTTTTGCCTTCGTCTTCCTCGCGTCCAAAGCTCTCGCTTCTAAAGCCCCGCCACCGCACACTCGAGAAGAAACTCGCTCGCCGCCGTCACCCATCATCCGGCGACCATGTCTCGCGTCGCCAGCAAGGGCAAGAAGGTCGTTGCCTCCGCTTCCGCCCCCGCCGCCGACTGGAATAAAGGGGATTGGATCCCCTCGGTCATCATCGACGAGCTCTTGATCGAGTTCGCCCGCAAGGGCATGCTGCCGCCGCGGACTATCTGCAACTGGCGGGCGCCGTACAAGGAGAAGAAGCCCGCTCCACATGAGCACGAGCGGGTGATGCTCGTTCCATTCATGGAACGGGGACTTAAGCTGCCGCCGCACGACTTCTTGCGCGGTTTGCTATTCTTCTACGGCCTGCAGCTTCACCACTTGAGCCCCAACGGCATTCTGCACATTGCGTGTTTCATCACGCTGTGCGAATGCTACTTGGGAACTCAGCCGCACTGGGGACTTTGGAAGAAGATCTTCACTGTCAAGGCGCAGCCCATCAAGGCCGGCGGCCGACTGGCAGTTTGCGGGGGAGTTAGCATTCAAGTCAAACCCGGCACCGGGTACTTCAAGATGCAATTTCCGGACACCATCCGGAAATGGCAGGATGGGTGGTTCTACTGCCCGGACGAACGTACGCCGACTGGCCATGATGGTCTACCCCCATACACTGAAGACCCTCCTGTCTGGGTGAAGCGCTGGAGCACCAAGCCATCCAACGGGGAGATGCCTGAAGTCGACCGGCTCACGAAGAAGATCGCGAGACTCCAGAAGCTGGGTCTCACAGGCCCGGACATCATCGCCACCTGGCTGGTTCGGCGCATCCAGCCCCTTCAAGCCCGGGCGCACCCGATGTGGGAGTACTCGGGCCACCATGACTCGACGAGGGTCTCGTCCGAAGATCTTTCTGATGACAACTTCTTGGAGATCTTGAAGACCTTGACGAAAGAAAGAACAGGGCTCACTCGGTCGCCCCAGGTTCTTCCTTATTCGCGTGCCAACCCGGCCCCGGATGTAAGTAACTTATAATCCGAGTCAGGCTCTTGGTCTTTTTAACTTGCTTGCTTCTTCTAACGCCGAGTTTTTGGTGCTGCAGAACTATCTGAACTTCAACTCCACGCCGCCTCTCCCTGAGCAAGACTCGGCTCCGGCAGCGTGTAACACCCTAATTTCCGAAACCCGAAATTTAGGGCTAACAAAAACTTTTTAGTTAATAATGCCAGTTGAAGATGCACCTAATTAAAACTTTGGTGCAAATCATGATGAAGCTGAATACGAGGCACGAAAATCTTTGCCCCATTCCCATCGATTTCCGTTTCCTCCAAAACCCTACTTCCCTCCTCCCTGATTTGACGAAAGGGGCAAAACCCTAACGCATTGCACGCGCCGTATACGCCGCCGTATCGACGGTACCTCACCACCAACACGTCCCGAGCTGAGATAAATATCTTACCTCGAGTTCCGTGCCCTTGCCCCACCTTGCCGCGCTCCGGAACCATGATTCCGGGCTCCCGATTCCTCTTATTCCTTTTTTAAACCTAATTCATCTTAAACCCTAACGCATCGTCAGCTCTGTCTCAATCCTTGGAATGCATGCTTAAAATTCCCGGTGTATATGGGCACATACACCATGAAGCCCCGGCATGTCGCAGCTTATGTTCCTTGATTCCCGCCACCTTTTCTCTCCCCTGGAATATATACATGTATATACGTACATATATACACCTCTGTCTCCTAATTAATATACGTGAGCAATCTTGTTCCCCGAGCTGTCTCATTCCTCGTTTATGGTTGTCTAGAGCTCTTTAACAGCAGCTGTGTCCAGTCTTTTTCCCAGCTCAATTACAACACAAGCCGAGCTCCTCAGAGCCCCAGGTGCTAACACCAGGTGGTCACCACATTTATTTTCCCCCCCGTGCCTTTTCTGTCCTCTCCCATCACCTGCACAGTCCCTCTGCTATGCAGCGTAGCTACCTGCCTCCTTTTCTACCGAGCAAATTTCCCTTAGCAGCCAATAGCATCACTCCCGGGTACTGCTTCCATATCCACGCGTGCATTCGCGTTAACTCCAACACCAGCAGCAATGACCGAAAACTCTCATCGCTCTTTCCTTCTTTAATTGAGCTCAGCATCTGTCCCATCTTCTTCTCTATTCCTTTTGAACACGTAACCTGGCCAGCTCAACCTAGTTTCTCAGGCAACCAGCATCAGTCACCTCACCCAACCCTACTCATTTACTTCACTCCTCCACTGCCCTTCATGCATGCGCGGAGCTAACAGCAGAAAATGGTGCCAGCTGCGGTACCGAACAGCATCACTCACCTGCCCCTCCTTGCATTAACTCTACTCCATGTTCCCCCAAAAATATCTGAGCTCACCCTACTTGCTTCTTCAACCCCAATCCAAGCCCCAGTCCACCACCACTACACTGCCACGCCTCAAGCACCTGAGATTTCCTCTCCTCTCCCTTCTTCAAGCTAGCTCAGGTCTGAGCTACTCCACCGCGCCGAACCGTTGAGCTGCCGCAACCCAGGCGCCGTTACCGAGCTTCCCAACTCTTCAAGCCCGAGCCCTTGTTCCCCGGTGAACACCGCTCCAGGGCCCTCGTTGCCGCCGGCGCTTGCTCCCTCGAATCCTTCCCCGAGCTGTTCGCCACCAACTCCCGAGCCACTTCCTCCCCATAGTCTTTCACCCCGGCACCCGAGCGCCCCTCCGTCGGCTGCCGAGCCCCGCCGGATTCGCCGCTCTGAAGCGCCCCGGCAAGCGCCGCTGCCTTGCCGCGCCGCACGCCCCCCTTGCCGCCTCTCCCTGAGCCGCCGGACTCCGCCACCCTACGCCGACTCACCACCGCTCACCGGCGGCGAGCTCGCCCGAGCTACCCGCGTTCTCCCCCCCCAAATCCTTGCAAGTTCTCCCCGCTGCTGAGCTACCAAACAACCTCACCGCCGCCCTTCCCTCGTCGCCGCCTGCCCAGCCAAGCACCTCTGCCGCGGTGAAGAAACCCACCTTCCCCACCAGGCTTTGCCTCTGCCGCCCCAATCGAGCTGCCGCGGCAAGCTCCCAGGCCCCCCCCCCTGCCGAGCAGCTCCTCTGCCGCGCTCTGGTCCAGTGGCCACGACAAGAACCCGAGGCCTCCTTCTCCTGCACGCAACTGTCGAAGCTCTCCTGCCGCGCCTCATCCAGCTGCTGCGGCAAGGCCGAGCCCTCCCTTAGCTGCCGACCAGCTCGCCTCTAGCGCCTTGGTCTGAACGGGACAGCCGCCGCCGCAATTAGGTAGGGGAGGGAGTGTCTAAGTGAGCTCGGTTGGTCCGAGTGGCCCGTTCGGCCCAGTTCATAAAGCCCCTAACCGTGCTGCTGCTGGAACCCGCTTTCCCAAGGAGTAAGGCGTAAAGCCAGCTGCTGAGAGCAATTAGTGCACAGCTCAACCAATTAACCAATTGTCTATTCGGTTGGAAATTTAATTAGCTAGCCCAAGCCTCCCCAAACCATCCTAAGTACTCGAAATAGTATTCTGGAATCCCGCAAATGAACCTAAATTTCGGTTCTAAACTAGTTAGACATTTGAAGTTAATTAGAATGGGGTTAGTAGAGATCAGGAGATAGGTTATTCTTTTATGATTCTGGAATCAGCACGCATGCTATATAAATCACTTTAGATTAGCACCAAAGCATTCCCCAAACACTTTGAGCGATTAGTATCAGGAACATCTGCTAAAAAAAAACACCCACATGCACTATGGCAAAGCTTCTCATCCAAAATCATTTTCAAAGTTGAGCTATTCCGTAGTTAAACAAATGGCAGGGTACACTAGAGCTATTAGATTAACGCGTGTGATGTAAGTGTCCATCTCAGAACAGCACCAAAGTAAGTTTCTCACTCCACCAGGACACCCCCAAGCATCCAAAACACACATGGGACCAGTAGGGTTAGAGCATCATCACTTCATGTGTTATGAATGCTTATAACCATCACCAGAAGCATTCTCTTTTCCCGTAAACCTAAGCCATAAGCTTTTAGAGTCAAATCATTAACTTAAACTCAGGTGCATGCATCTCCATGCCCTAATCACCGTCCGACGAGTTCCTGTTGAAACCCTAGTTAGACCCTAACCGTCGATGTGCCATGAGCTGATGCTTCCCGTCAAGATAATATAAAGCACCCAACCCTAACTCTCAAACAACTGCTTGAAATCAAATAACTAATCAAACGCGTCATGATTGCATGTGTTGATTCTTTCGGATCAATATTCGATGATCTTGGTTTTTCCTTGCACCGTGGATTTATTCGCCGTTCTTCGACGTGTAGATACCGACGCTAGGAGAAATCGCGCAGAGGATTCTGGACGATTGCCATTTTGAGTTCGAGATCGAGACTCGGCCAATTTGCCAGGCAAGCATTCCCCCCCCTTGATCATGCCGGATCCTATATTTATGAACGTTATTATTTTTGTTTGCAAATCCTGCATGCTATATTTTAATACCACATTATTTTATTAGTATAGTTATTCCTAGTAGCTGCACTAAGCTTAGGACCGAACTTCCTATCCTTGAAACCCTAGGGATATTAGTCGACTATTTCGAGTCGACAAAAATATTAGGATTTATAGGCTGTAAGCCCCGCTTAGCCCTGCTATAGTTAAAATAAGTTTTACCCAAAATTTTGAAATCCTTAATTGGTACAGGAAATAAAACCCTCGGATATACTGGGATATCCGGGGTGACTTTTGAAAGAAGGGTCTGGCGAGACCCTAAACCCAAAAAAAATCGGAGATGTTTTAGATCCGGGCAAGAATGTTAGGAGCAGCCGGAGGCTGTAGAGGAATTGATAATGGCACATCGTCGAGGACGATCGTGAGTTGTGGAATGGAGTCTTGTTCGGATCAGTTAAGGACCGAGCCTAAAGTGCCGCTAAACCAGTTCCACCACCGTACGTCCACATGTCCTTTATGGGAAGGACTTGACTTGGTACCCCGGCAAGTATTAGGGTTTGGACCCGTGGGAAGTTAGGAGTCGTGGCTAGGTGTTTGAAGTCCTAGAGATCCACTGCCGCGTAGCGTTTGGGTGTTGATCGACACAAAGGTGGAGAGCCCCAAGTTGGTGTCCGGGGCATTGCAAACTTGGGTATTCACCTAGCGGGTCCAACTCTAGTATGGAAGCGGGCGACGGTCTCGTTGTAATAGCCCTGCCAATATACGTCGCGAAGTATTTCCAGGGTGACCTACATCTTGTGGGTAAAGCCGTACAACCTCTGCAGAGTGTTAAAAACTATTCGAATAGCCGCGTCCTCGGTCATGGACATGAACTGGCAAGGCCACACACTGGTTAGACTAAGTTTTGGTTGCGAAAGCCGGGAAATGGGATTAAGGACGTGGGCATGATGTGTCCACAGTGTGCAATTTACGCTACAGGCTGGTAGCAAGGAATTGCAGGAGAAGAGGCTAGCCGTACTGTCCGGGATGGTATGGGCTGAGCATGGAGTCAAGCGGGAGCTAGCCATGTTATTCGGGATAACAGGGGCTGAGCACCGTTCTAAGGACGCTAGCTGCACTATTCGGGATGGTGCAGGCTGAGCAGTGAATCGAGACGCTAGTCATACTGCCCGGGGAAGTATGGACTGAGCTGTCTCGAGATTGAGAAAAGAAGGTAGCCGGGTCTACCTCAAGAACAGTTTTGTTATTTTGTTTCACTCTGATTTATGAAACTGCTTTGGAATCTACCCTTACCGTATTTGAATTATAAACTTGCATTCCCGCTCAATCAGCAACTTAGGTTAGAGCTGTTCCTTGATTAAACCTCTGCATGAGCTATTGCCGTATAATCTCTCCTGTGGGAATAGCTTGCGAGTACATTCAATGTACTCACCTGGCTTGTTGATTTGGCCAGACAAAGGAGGACATCAATTCCGAGGATACGTATACGAACGCGAAAGCTAGGGCGTAACCCCCAGTCAGTTGCCTGTCGGGTATGGCATACTGATGGGCCACCTTTCCGCTGGATTTCCGCTGCAAGTTATAGCTGTTGGGCTAAAGGTATCAGATTATCGACCTTAACGGTCTATTTAATTGTATACGCATGTATGACAATGATATACAAGTTAACTCGTGTGTATCGGCTACTGATCCAGGGACCGGTACAGTGATCACGAGGGAGTTCCCGGCTTAAAAACCGGGGGCGCCACAGGCTTGGTATCAGAGCCATACTGACTGTAGGAAACCCTAGTTAGCATGGCCGTTAGATAGGGCTTAGGATATACAAACTATTTTCTAAAATAAGTTTAAAATGATTACATAAGTATGGGCTCTACTCTTATCATGATTCCTAGCATTTCTTCTCTTTACCTCGGAAATACTCCTGAACATAGTGTTAACAAACTTTTCCCAAAATCATCCTTTGTTCAAAATTGTAGATGAGTGAAGGCACGCTTCGCCGAGAACACGGACACCCCTGGGGCGCTCTCTTGAGAAAGCTGCTTCGTTTCCTTGGAATTCGACGTCGACCGCTGTTCATTGTTCGGAAGGACCACGTCGTTGGGATGGATGCTGGATATCGCGCCAAGGTGTACTTCCACTCTCTTCGAGCAGTCCCGCATGTCTACACGGGATACAGCTTCAGCCCACGAGGAGCCATAATGGTCGTGTCGCGAGAAGCCATACGACGCCTCTGTCGCATGTACAATGTCCGGATGCAAAGTCAGGAGCCTCACTTTGTCCGCAGGACAACTTGATCGGATGAGCTGACCTTGATCAATAAGTTAGGTCACTAGGGTTCACTGTCACTTAGCGACATCGACCACATGACCCGTCGTAAAATCTAGTAGAACGCTTTGGTTTGTAAATATGTGCTGGACTATAGCCTTTAATATGCTGTATTGTACTGTACTTGTATGCCGTATGCGGTACGCCATCGCCATAGGCATGGTATAGTAACCGCACTCGTTTGTATGATAATGGCCTCCACGGCCTAGGTAATAAAAATAACTCTGTATCGTACCCCGCCGGGTCACCTTCTATGTCCCACATGGTGTCGGTAGCCCGTCAAAGTTGACTGCTATCTCCCCGAGGATCATCAACCATTAAGGACGACCGGTACCTGTCAAATCTTGGGGTAACCTCACCTTTCCCCTCCCCTGAACCTGAGTTACCACTGGCTACCCTTCTGCCGTAGACCGGCTATAAAAGCCTCTCTGAGCTTTTGCGCCTCACCACCGTCAGAAGCCTTTCACTCTCACGCACCCCTCCCTTATTCGTCAATCTTCCCTTTCCCACAAACACGATGCTTTGCGGTACCTTATACCAGGACACCACCGCTGAAGAACTAGCCGGATTCGTTCACATCCTGTGGACCGTAGCTCGACAAACTCTCGGAGCAACTCAACGTCCTAAGTACAGCGTGTACTTAGGCGATACCTCTGGCAATCTGCATGAATTTTGGGCAACAGTGCATGTATATCCAGGCAGCTCTGCTCCGGGCATGCCATTTCGGTTTTATCGGAAGAACCATGCCCACTCTACACTAGCCATTCAACTGGTTGCATGGGAAGCTGTCTTTCGCCTTCGCCAACTGGTCCCTAACATGAATCAACCACCCTTCTCTTTCTACCCTGGCGGTACCCCTGGAGAAGACACCGGACACACAAGCTTGCGCCCAGAAGAAGATGACACAGTGAAACACCTCGCCCTGTACGCCACCGCTCAGCACGATCTGCTCACCCAGCTCGTGGCAAATTCCTGCTTTTGGCACAAGGAACTGGTGTTCCCATACTGTCTCAGCTCCTTTCTAACACTCCCTCAGTAACGGTTGCTTCTGTCCCTGTCATCGAAGAGCAGCCGCTACCAAGAATACCAGCTGCGAAAGGAAGCAGTAGCCGCTCCAGAAAAACTCCGCCTTCTCAAGGCACTCCAGCCCCTCGGAAAGCGAAAGCCCCGCGACGTAGTAAATCCACCCAGATCGTCGTCCCGGAAATAAGTTAGATAGTCAAGGGTGTTAGTTCTGGGCTTAACCCTTTCGTGCCACTGGTTGTATGTGTGTTCTTGTTGTGCTGATGTTGTGGTAGACATCCGCCTCGCTCCTTCCGACACTAGAGCAAGTTTGCTTGAGATGTTGGTAGGCGTGTGGTTAGATGTCATGTAGTTTTCTCATTGTGTTATGAGTGTTTCGATTTCGCTGTCAAGCTTTCGTAATGCTATTGTGTAATCCAACCCTTGCGCAATACCGCAACCCGATGTTGTTCCTTCTTCTCATCGGGCTATTAAACTTCTTTCCCCTCGTGACTTAATTCTTCTTCTGAAGCATCCCCGTATTTGGCGGGTAGCATTTATATCACTTTCCCTTGTCAGCCTTATGTCAATTCGTTTTGACGACTCTGGCTCTGTTTATCCATGTGTCATAATCAGACAAGACGCGAACCTCCGTCGTATCCCGAGGAGATCCTTTCTTGGAATCCTCGTTGACCCCCATGTAGCCAAACGGCTATATAAAGCCCCATCTCCGCTCTTGTGTGGCACACCCGTGCCATATTCTCTTTGTCACCCAGGCACCCACCTTCGCCAAAGGAGTGTTTAGCTTGTAGTGCTCCTTTTTCCCTACTCCACCTTTTTCCTGGTAAGCATGCCGTCCCGTGACGCCTTACTTCAAATGACTGTCGCCGCAGAGCTCACCGGATTTCCAGCCATTCTTTGGTCCATGGCTCAACAGATCCTTGGAGCGACACTACGCCCCGTGTACCGTGTGTACCTGGGAAGTGCCTCCTGCTCCTTGCATGAATTCTGGGCAGACGTTCATGTCTACCCAGCCGCCACCAACCGAGTTCTCCCCCTCCGCTTCATCGGGAAAACCGTGCCTACTTCCCCGATGGCCATCCAAATGGCTGCGTTGGAAGCTATCTCTCGTCTGCACTACATGGTTCCTGGCGCGAACCAGCGTGCTTATCTCCTTTACCCCAGTCGTGCCCCTGAAGAAGACGCCGTGTTCGCCGACGCACAGCAAGAAGAAGACGCGGCGGTGGTCCACGCCAACCGCTACATCGCCGCCCAACACGATTTGATCACCCAGCTGGCGGACTCCTGGATCATGTCACTCAACAGCCTCGATGAACCCTCGGTGCCGCCTGCGCGTACCTCCGAAGCCGTCGAGTTGCCCCGCCAGGAGCGACAGCACCCGGAGGAGGCCTCCGCCGCCACAGGAACAGAAACCCTCCTAGAGCTTTTTCCCTCCCTCTGAGGACGAAAATCCCCGTGGCGGAACAACTCCGCCCGTGCTGCCCGTCTAAGCTAGACCAAATAGTCGAGGCACCCTGAGGTTGGATTAGCCCCTCCGTGCCGCTAGTTTTAGGTGTGTTTTGTTGTTTGGATGCTTGCCCTAGAAACTCACTACCTGCCCTACGGCTCTTGTAACATTGTTTTGCATTGTCTGGTTGTATGTGTGCGGTGTGAGCTACACATCTGTTCTGTGACGCGTATGGCAGCCACACTTATGTATGTTAATAAATCTATGTGTCTCACCTTTTTCCTCCTTATCTAGAGAGCGTTTGACCGTTCCCTTCTCTGGTGACCTATTCTGTTTGTCTCGCCCAATACCTTCCTGTATTAACGACAACCCTTTACCTCTATTCAAGATACCTTCTTTATTGCCTCGATATCCTCTCCTTGTTGTCGGCCACCTGCCTACCTTTATTTAATCGCCTTGGTTCTCTCCCCAACGGCTACCGATCAAACGTGGACGGTGTGTCCCAAATAAGGGCAGTACGCCACGTGTCCACTCCCGAGGTGCCTAACGGCTATATGATACCCGGCCCTATCCTTGCCCCTCGCCCCGTGTCTCCCTCTCCCTTGCCAAATTTCTCTGTAGCCAAAGGAGCCCTTCCCCCCCCCTCAGTGCTCCTCCCTATTCATCTTCTTCCTCTCCCGCAAAGATGGTGCCCACAAGCGTCCTCTTCCAAGAGACGACTGCGGAAGACCTCGACGGATTCGCCAGCGTCCTTTGGACTGTAGTTCGGCAAGTTCTCGGAGCCACACGAAGGCCAGAGTATGAAGTTTATCGAAGCCCAGTTCCCGGCACCATGCAAGAGTTTTGGGCCGATGTTCATGTCTTCCCTGCCAGCACAGATCCAAGCTCGCCATTCAGAGTCTACGGACGAGCTATGCCTACCCCAACCATGGCAATCCAGATGGCCGCGTGGGAGACCATCGCATTTCTTCGTCACCGTGCTCCCGGTATGAACCAGAGAGCTTTCTTTCTCTATCCCCGCCGTGTCCCCAGAATGGGCACAAGGTTTGTCAATCCACCGCCAGGCGAAGACGCCGCGGTAACTCACCTCTTCCATTATCTGGTCGCTCAGCACGACCTACTCAATCTGATGATGGAGTTCTGGATCTTGACGCAACGAAGCTCCGCTCCTCTGCATCCACCGTCCGCTTCTAGCAGCTCTTCGGCAACATCCGCCTGTACCCCTGAGATAGGCGAATACCCTCTGCCAGAAGCTCCAATCGTTGAAGAAGGCGCTCGCCGCCGCCGGCGTGATGCCACCTTCCCCTATAATCCAACCCCTTCGGAGCGTTGGAACTCTCCAGGAGGAATTGCTCCACCTCAAGCCCCTGGTCCGAGTTAGGTCAAGTCGGCGTTGCCCGTCGAGCGTGGATCGTCCAGCTCGGTGCATTTGGATGTTTGTGTGCTTGTGTTGCATTGATCTTTGTGATTGGGTTTATGCTTGTGCCTCTCAACGCTCAGGCGACCCTGTTCGATGTTCTTGTAGACGCATGGCTGCGTGTCATGTTAGTCTTTTTGATGTTCTACGTGTGTTTTCAGTGGATCTTTCGATCCCAATAATGAAACCGATTTTTGATCATTTTGTTGTGCAATAATTAAAAACCTGGGATTTTCCCCTTACCCCCTGCCATTTTCCCTCTCTTCTACGCCAATAACGGACGCAGAACCTGCACTGGAACGACGAAGGCTGATCGCTACAGAAGACCATGCGGTCCGGTCTCTGATCTCTTTCCCCTAATCTATCCGAATCTCGAGGACGAGATTCCTTTTAAGGGGGT